>RJWJ010011071.1:0-45325 GCA_004363605.1 Indri indri
TAGCATGTTGTGGAATACCAGAATCCTATATAGGTTCCCACATTGCATTTCATTATTTTCCCTTAGTCTCTTCCATTGTTTATAATAGCAAAAGCCTAGAAACAAATAAAACTTCTCAACTTAGTAATATGTTATATATCATTCAGTCATGCGTGCAATCTACAAATGTTTATCATCTATAGTAGGCACATGGGTTACAACACGCTTTCCTTAAGAAGCTTACAGTCTGGTAGGAAGAGAGAGACCTGTGAATAACATGATTGTCTAACTGCTACAACTGGAAATTTTCCAGATTATTATGAATTCAGAAAATAGGCAGTGATCAAATTTCCCTCAGGGAGAATATAACTAGACTTCACAGAAGCAGTTGCCAGTCTTAAATATGAGAAGGTAGTTATGAGCTTGTTTGGACTTTTAAGGCAGAAAGAAAAAAAGGTGCTAGCAAAAGTAAAGAGCAGGAAAATACCCAGCTAAACTCAAAGGCTCACAATTCAAAATGGGTGCATTTTAGGGTCATTTATGGTGGGGACAGTCGACTCATGCAAAGTAAAGAAATGATACTGAAGTGCAATTCACGCAGAAGCTCTATCTAGAAAGGACTTGCAGTTATTGTACTTTTCACAGGGTAACTATGCATGTCCTGGAGGACGACAACCTTGGGTGACACCCTGGCTTGGCCATTCTTTAATGTGGCCATGGACAACTCACTTCCTCACGAAGTGATAGTTTCTGTATCTTTAATCTGGGAATAATCATACTTAGTTCAAAGGGATTCTGTGAGGATATAACAGATATGGCAAACTCCCAAGCACAATCCATAGTACATTAGCACAAATGCTAAAGCTATCATTGTTCTATTTGCATGCGATGTTTAACTTTTTCCCATAGACATTGGGGATGATTGAATTCTTGATTTAAGACAGAACAATGTGGTGGCAATGAGCAATGGACTTAAGGGACTTCACAGGGAGAGTTCTCAAGAAAATGGTACATCTGTTTCCTGTGTGGAGGGCAGGGTACGATCTTGTTATATATTGCTTATATTAGTTTCCTGGGCTCTTGTTACAAAGTACTACAAACTGGGTGGCTTAGAATAACAGAAGTTTATTCTTTCACACAGTTCTGGAGGGAGGTTTGAAATCAAGGTATCGGCAGGGCCGTGCTCCCTCTAAAGGCAAGGATCTGTTTCAGGCTTCTCTCCTAGCTTCTGGCAGATCCTTAGCTTGTGGCAGCATCACTCCAGTCTTTACATAGCGTTCTCCCTGAACACATGGCTCTCTCTTCTCATGCTTTCTTTTTTATAAGGAAACCACTCATATTGGATTAGGGGCCTACCCTACTCCAGTGTGACCTCACCTCACTTTAACTAATTACATCTGCAGTGACCCTATTTCCAAATAAAGTCACATTCTGAGATACTGGGGGTTAGGACTTCAATATATGAATGGGGGGGGGGGGCATGATTTAACCCATAACATTGTCGTTTCTAACTTCAGCATTAGATGGTCCTTTCCAAGGTGTTCTCCAGAACTGTGGTAATGATGGTAGGTGAGAACTCATTACTACTTTTTAGCTATAAATTTTGTAATGGAATGAGCTGCCTCTGCCCGTTGGTGATAATAAAAAACAAACCCCACCATTCAAACACTGGGAAAGTGTGGATGGTTTATATAACTTCTACTTACTTATGTGTACATTCTTATGTAAGGCAATTTAAGTGACGTAAGGTTTTTAAAAACCTTAATCAAAATACAAAATTTTGTTTGCCATATAATCAAAACTATGTAAGAATGTGCATGTATATGCATGTCTAAAATCTAATATACTATGAACGTGTTAGTTTTACTATGGTAGTAAGATTATATCTTTTTTTCCAAAATAGTTTTTAAGCTGATATTTCCTACAAATAAGACGAAAGCAGATAAATTAAAAAATCAGCTGCTTTATTAAAACAGAAAGCTTCAAATTATAGATCTTGATTTTCATGCAGTTTGAAAACAGTCATCATTATTCTGAGAACATAGGAAGAGCTAATAAGTGCTTGGTGCCTTGATGTGGTTATTAATATTGCATCTCAAATGTGACAAGAAAGTCGGGAAGAGCATTGGACTATTTTACTGCATCGGTTCCATTTTTATATTAACTATTGGCCCATTGCTGAAAGAGTTAACTTTAACCTCGCTTAGTCACATTTTAACTTAGAGTAAGCATAACAAAGTGATGTATGCATCACTCATTTACAGGAATATTACGAAGTATCATGGCAGGTTTTGATACTGGAAAAATAATTTTGAATTCAGAATAAAAATGCTGTGCTTTTGAGTATGATAAAATGAGAAATAGAAGTGTGCCATTTGTTAATCATGAGTTATTGGTGGGTTGTTTTGTAGAAGTTCTGTAAATAGCTCTATTTAAAAATGAAAAAATGGACAAAGGTTATGAAGCTATTTTGAGAACAAAATGTCATCACCAAAGTTGTACTTTTTCATATATTGGACTAATAAATAGTTCAGAAAGTCCTTTGTACATTTATCAAAATGCCATCTTTAGGTACTGGGTTGGAAAATTAGTAACTGCTGGAGTTGCAGTGTGTGACTGTTGCAAGGTGTCACTATATATGCAGGGACCTGTCAGTTTTTAGCTGTTGGCATAAAGCAAAGATGTTAATCATAAGTGTTGAGATTTAAAATGTCAGAAGTTCTTAGCTTAAAAATAAAGGCTGAAAGTTAAGCATCTATTGCACTGTAAATCATATGTACAAAAACAAAACAGTACTTAAAAGTATCAAATAAATTTCAATACCTAAGAATGACATAGATAGCAAACAACTTTGTATGGTATAGGAGCAGATTTCTTAATTTTATTCTTATAAAATGGTTTCTGTTAGCTTTTAATTGCTCTAGATTGGGAATGGTGTATCATTAGTACACTCTTCACATATATGCTGTTCACTCTTAAATACATATATGGTAATTAATATATTTGGGCAAGTATAGTTTTGCCTCTGCGACAAAACTCTTAGATATTGGAAGAAGTAGCATAAAACCTCTAGTGAAATAATATAGGAATTGGATCATTTTCTCTTAACATTGTTAACCACACTGAAAGAGAGAAGATCTGGATACAAAATAACTCCACACTTTACTACGCTTTTTCATGTGACAATATTTCTCCTGACACTTTACATTTAACACTTTGTCCAACTTTCCAACACTTTCACATGTATTTTACTCCTTTTCTACTCCCTATGAAGCAGAGGAGGTAGGTAGGAAATCCCATTCGACAGGTGAGAAACCTGAGGCTCTAAAAATGTAAGTATCTGACCCAAGGGCAAACATAGACTAAATCTCGAAAGACCTGGGACTAGAATTTGGGTCTTCTAGAGGTCAGTGCTTCACTGCAAAGCATTGCAGTTAAAATGATATTTTTAATGCAGAATGAGGACTTTGTGCTTATTGGAGTTCAAATAAGAAAATAATAGTGTATCTGTAATCATAAAGCTATACTGGTCTTTAAGATTTTAGCAGGGTAACACTTGGTGTTTACGTGCTACCTTTCTTCCAAAGAGAACAGAGAAATTTTTCAAATGTTATTAATGCTATTAATCTATACCTGTAAGATAGCAGATAATTGCTATCAAAGCAGATGAAAACTAACTCAAATGCTTAAGTGTTCTGCATAACGTCACTGTTTACAGCAGGGTCTGTTCTGACACCTGGATGATGTAGAAGTCTTCAGGTGAAAATTAAATCCTGGCTGCATTCTCAATGGCTTTGGACAAGTTATTAAACCTCTGAGAGCCTCTGTGCCTCATCAATACAATGGGGATGCTGGCAACACCTCTTGGATAGTTGACTTAAAGATTGATGGCAGAGAATGCATAAATTCCCTAAGAGAAGGCTGACACATTCAAGAAGACATGGTCTTCCCTTCTCTTCTTCTCCCTACCACTTAAGATACTTCTTTATGTTTTCAGCTTAGATTACCTCAATTAAGCCTAGCTACTATTTATCCCATTATTATACATATATAGATTTCTATAGTTTTATCCTCAAGTTGAAGTGTCTATTATAGTGTACCTCTTTCAATTGGATTGATTTATTTCCTCTTGCTGAAAAATAGAGGTCGATGTCACTTTATAACAACACAAATGATTATGCATTACTCAAAAATTAGGGAACATTTTAGCAGACAGACTTTAGAGAGTTACTATAGGTTTTTGCTGGTTTAAGCCTTGTCCATAAACAATTGATCTCTCAGAGTAAAGGGATTTGGAATTACTGAATTATGTTTTTAAGAATTGTAATGGTATGACAAAAGAGCTGGTTTATGATAAAGGTTGATTTTTTTTAAGTACTAAATGGAGATTTTTAAGTCATTCAAAGATTTACATTATCGGTATCAATTTTTTTTTTCTAATGAATAATCCAGGATAACTGTACCTGATCAGAATGCATTTTCTTGATTCTGTGAAAATGTACTCCTGGGGAAAATAGTAAAATACTGTAATTATTTGAGCATAATTTATGTTATTATTACTTTAGCAACTAATTAGATATTAGTACTAGCTAATCCCTGATGCAATTCTTAATACATAATGATATGATAGATGAAGATAATGCCTTCCTATTTGCCATGGCAGAATACTTGTGCATTTATTCTGAAGGCAGTATCAGAACATTAGTGTATACATTAAGAGAAAAGGCATTAAAATATGGCCTGCTTTCCTATTTTGAAATGCTGGTCTGGTCCATCAAGTTCTGGTTGGTTGAGCATTATTTTTGCAGTGATAATAAAATGTAAATTTTGCAGGAATGGATGGATGGTTACATCAAGCATTGTTCCTAGTATCTCACTTACATTATTGCATTTAGTTCTTTTTTTTTTTTTTACACTTAGTTCTTAACCCTGTGAGCTCAGTGGTATTATCTCATTTTGCACATGAGGAAACTGGGGCATGGAGAAGGTAAGTATCTTGTTAATGTCAGACAACTAGTTAGAATCACAGTGCAATCTCTGTCTAACTACAAAAGCCATGTTCTTTTTGTTTCCTTAATTACATGCAGTCATCTAATATTCATTACATGTATGGAAATCCATGTTAAGGTCATGAAGTTTTATTTCATTTTCTGAAGTAATAAGAGGTAAATGAAAAATACACAAAATCATAAACTTCTTTTGTTAGATTTCTGGAAATGGTGAAAGAGAATAGGAGAACAGACAATGGTAGAATGGCGTCTAAAATTTACTTATTTCACATGTGCATTATTAGTCATTATATCAAGAATATTTACTGAGTTCTTATTGTGTACCAAGCACTATGCATTCATGTGATTATCTGAACTTTATAATGAGGGTACCTAGACTAGGTAGGTTTTCTGTCCCCCAGGAATCTGTAACTCTAGTAATGGGAATTTGGGATCTATTTTTACCATCATAAAAAATTGGTATTTTTCCATGTTTGTGCATTGCGAGATTATTTAGGCTAACTAAATTTCTTTGCTTCTTCACTTAAATTACATCAACCAGTGTGGCAGCATTATTTTTTTTTTTCTATGCTGATCAGATGTTTTGACTGGCAGATACATGCTTTTAATTTATAAAACACATTGATTATTAATAAATCGTGTTTGTTAGTCTTTGAGAACATGAAGTTTTGGATTTAGTATAAAGGAGGAGAGAAGCAATAAAACAGAAGAAATCCTTGTTGATTAAACGTTTGGAAATGATTGCACTGATGTCTATGTGGATCTTTCTTAATGAAATATTTTTATACTTACATGGATGATCATCAATAAAATATTCTTTTTTTTTTTTTCTTTTTGGTTTTCAAAGTTGTTGACTTTCAAAATGACAGAATCCCAGGTTCATTTCATTGCACATATATCTCTCAATTGACCAGCCAGCCAGTTTAGTCTTCAGAACCAATCAATCGATCATTGTAATGTGTCTAGGAGCTTCAGATAGCAGATGTAAATTGAGCAATTTATTAGAACAAAGAAAGCTCTGAGAAGTCTTTACATAAAATAATTCATTTGAATATCAAACTGTAGACAAATAAGAAAAAAGAGCTTACTGGTAGGGAGAATGACACTTTATCCAATATTTTTAAACAATTCTGTTATTCTTGGTGGCTGATAATACTGTATTAATTACCACTCATTGATGCCAGGAACTAAAATATCTAATCATGTTATCTAACATGATAGATAACATGATTAGATATTTTGTAATATCTAATCAAATGTTCCAAAAAACATTTGATGTTGGTGTACACATGCAAAAGAAGGTTAAGAATGGGTACACAATGTACCTCTGGCTTGGGTGATGCAAAGGCAATATATGTAACCAAAATGTTTGTACCCCCATGGTATTCTGAAATTGAAAAGAAAAGAAAAGAAAAGAAAAGAAAGAAAGAAAGAAAGAAAGAACAAAAGAAAGAAACAAAGAAAGAAAGAATAAAGGAAGGAAGAAAGAAGGAAAGAAAAAAAAAGAAAGTTGCCCAAGGTTATGTACCTTGGTATTGAACTCAAGCTTGCCTGAAACAAAAAAAACACGATGGCTTCTATTATGTCACATTTAAATGCAGTGTACTGGAAAATATAGCGATAGTATCATGGCACACTACTGAGCAACAAAGAAGAATGAATTATTGATACAAGCAACAACTTGAATGAATTTCAAGATACTTATGCTGAGTGAAAAGCCAATTCCCAAAGATTACACACTGTGTGATGTCATTTATCTAACATTCTTGAAATGACAAAATTATAGAAATGCAGAACAGATTAACAGTTGCTAGAGGTGTTGGAGGAGTTGGTGTAAGGTGGGCAGAAGGGCATTGGGTATGGTCATAAAAGAGCAAAACAAGGCATCTTTATTGATGATGGAACTGTTTCATATCTTGACTCTGGTGGTGGATAATTGAGCCTGAACATGTGATAAAAGTGCATAGAACTACACACACACACACACACATGTACACACACACACGCACACATATACATACATGCACACATGAGTACAAGTGAAACTAGGGAAATCTGAGTAAGATGAGTGTATTATATCAATGTTGATATCTTGGTTGTGATATTGTCCTATAATTTTCCAAGACGTCATCATTGTGGGAAACTGGATAAAGAGTACTAGGGATCTCTGTACTATTTCTTGCAACTTCATGTGAATATATAATTATCTAAAAAACAATTAATTCTAATAATCATACGATGTAGCAAAAGGAACCTGGAAAGGGGAAAATTTCAGTGAGCTTTGGAACCTGCTGTTTTTCCCGATTTCTAAACAGCCAGAGAACTGAGGTTGTGATGCCTTCGACAGATTGCAAAATTTTAGCAGGCTAGCAGGCAGATCAACAGGACTGGAGGTTAACAAGGGCCAGATGGACGTTAGAACAAAAAAGGCCTGGCCATGGGATCAGAGCCCTGCTATGTTCCAAATCAGTGCAAATCTCACGTGAAGAATTTTAGCCGGTCCACTCTTCTTGGTCCCTGGCAGTGGCCATTCAGCCCCTGGTAATTGCTAGAACATAGAAAATATACATGCTGTGTTTTTCAGATAATATGAAGTATTTTTGTGCTTTTAAAATGATGGTAATGAGTTAAATGAATAACTTATGTGCATACTTTTGCTTTACTTTTCATAAAAATTCACAAATTAGGAAATATATTAAATTCAAATAAAATTTTTATTGTGCACATGAAGTCACAGCATACTGGAAATATTAAGTAAATATATATCTTTAGTCTTAAGAATGCCTAAACTTCTGCACATCTCAACATACTACAAAGTGATTATCATATTTGCTTATAGTTATTTGTTTGTATGTGTCTTACCTGACTAGACATCAAGTCCTAGGATGGTGGAATAATTTTTCTTCATTCGTTTGTGTCTCTCTTCTTCCTTGGACCACCATCCTTTTACGCCAGGCCTGAATGTCTAGTATAATAACATGCAAATAGTAGATGCCTAATTAATGCTTGTTGAATTAATTTAAAAGTGAATGATAAGGGGAAAAAGTCCAGCAATATAGCATATATGAATTTTGAGAGCACATTAAATTTCTAAGGAAGTAAATTCTAAATAGAGTCAGAAGTGAAGGAGCTGAGACCCAGGGAAAAGAATATTTGTATAGTCATTAGAAAAGTGCTTCATCAAGGACTGGGGCAGGCTGCACAGATATCCTGGCATCTGTCAGGTGAAAGTTGCCTATCATCTGGCCAGAGGGTGGTCTAGAGACCAAGATTAACACCCAGGGATACAAATCAGAAGTCAAATACATGGCATGTTGTCTCCCACCAGACCTAAATGCAGTGCTATCTTGCATCTAATTGGAGGTTGATGCTAGAATATCTTTCAGACATTCAGGCTAGCCCAGAAACACATACAAAATATAAACCTTTCATGCAAGTAATTTCATGCATCTCATTTACGTTTCTTTTGTCTGCTTTCATTGCTTGGTTTTCATTTGATTTAATTTGCTAATAAATTTGTCATGTAAAATCTTCAAGTTGCCTATAAATTATTGAGGAGAGAAGTTGATTTTTACCTCCTTAGCAAAAAATTTTTAAACCAGGATACTTTCTCCACAGATGAACAAAAATATTGTTGCCAAAGACCACCATATAGATTTGATAACTTTATAACCAATCTATGAAGCTTATGCATTCTAAACATGCATTTAAAAAGAAACATTTTCAACATAGAGAGGGAGATAGATATAAATATTTAGCTCCATGGGAAAAAAGAACTATCATCAATATAGACTATAAACAACTAGGCATTATGTGTAAAGGACTCCAATAATTTCCATAACAACCCTCCCTATATTGTGTATTAATTTTCACATTTCATAGGCACAACAATCAAACCTCGGAAACATTAAGCAATTGATTCAAAGTCATACAAAAATACTGGAGATGGGGTTAAATTTGAGGACTGATGACAGAGCCCTATTCATTCTGCAACACCAAGTAGCTATTTTCAGACCAAAATAAGAGAGAGAGAGAGAGAGAGAGAGAGAGAGAGAGAGAGAGAGAGAGAGAGAACAAGAAGGGGGGAGACCTTGTTTCATATAATTTAATTTTTAGTTATCTGCAATTTCAGCTGTAATTTTCTTTATTCCTATCCAGTTCTGTATGTGGGACGGTGTACGTATAATTTCCTCTGTTTGTCCTTATCTTGCTATATATGGAAGCACTCATGTTATTAACTGTTGAAATGGCTTCTTAATTGAAATACGGTACATCTAGTCAACCTGAGTGTCCACAGGTCTTAACATGACAAGGGAAGTTCATTCTCACAGAGTCTCTCATAGTCATTCAGCAAACATATACTAAATGCTTGCTGTGTACTGGGAATACTGTGTTCTATGTACTGGGAAGACAAAGATGAATATGACATGGTTCCTGGTTTTAAGAAACATGCAGACTGGTAGAGAGGGCTATGTACAAAGAGTGAATAGATGCAGCAACAGAGAGAAGCAAAGGGCCATTGGTTGTACAAAGAAGGGCAAACTTAACCATTCCTGGTTATTATGAAGCTATGGGAAAACTAGAACAGGCTTCACAGAGAATGTGATACTTGACCATATATTGAAGGAATAGTAGCTGAAGATGAGGCTTAGAGAGGTCCTCTGGGGTAGAATTTTAAAGGACCTTCTACCCTTGCCAAGAGGTTAGACTTCATTCTCTTGGTAAAGAAAACAATTCATGGGCTATTTTTTTTTAAATCAGGTGAGTGATATGATCAGATGCAAATTTCAAAATGATTCCTTTGGCAACCATATGGAAAACTGATTTAAAAAAACTGAAAGCAGAAAATTAAGGGGGCAGACTTAATCAAGATGAGAAATATTGGGGGCTTCAATAAGGCAGGGTCAGTGGGAGTTGAAAAGATGGGCAGATTTTATAGATATTTAAGAGAACTTGTTGCTTTACAACATGCTGGAATTGAAGAGTCTGCAATAACTGGGTGGTTCCATTAACTGAGAGAAAAATTATAGTAAGTAGAGCAGGGTTTAATTGGGAATTAAATGAATTGGTTTGGGTAAGTTGTTGAATTTGAGAATATTCTGGAAACCACCAATTAGTACTGAGCCAGTCTGCCAGTAAAAAGATTTTCATTCTTCTGTGTTATGTAGCCTAGATGTAAAAAGAAAAATGTATAGAGACATTGCTGAAATGATTTATGATCTAGGGTCAATGGAAGACAAGTAGATGAGTTGATTGAGATTTTCAGTAAAAGAAGGATGTAAGTGGTTCACCAGAGCTAGTAAAAAAGAAAAAGGACAGGAAGAAACTGATAGATTGACAGAAAATGTGCAGCTCAAGAAATTAAAGGTTCAAGGATTTCAAAAAAGATAAAAGAATGAAGGAGCTGAATGAAAATAGTTTAAAGATTCTACAGGCAGAACTAATTCTGAGTCATATGGTATTCTACAGATTAGGGCTATGTGAGTGGGTTGCTGAAATTATGTGGGGATAAATGCTTTATAGGGGAGGAGATAAAAAAGACTGAGAAGATAGGAAATTGGACAGGTTATCTCCATGCATCACAATCACTCAATATTGTTACATGAATTAGGTTGGAGAGGTATACTGTAAGCCAGGAGTTAATTTTTTCTGTGAATGTAGAATGACTTGGAGGTCAGTGGAAGAAATGATTAAAGGAGAGTAGAGGGTGGTATAGTAAAATTATATTGGTCTCAGGGAAGAAAAATTTTTTAAAGAATGGATTAATTATATTCTTAACCTTGAAGTAAGAAGCTAGGATAATACCTGGGGTAGTATCTGCATCCAGTTTTAGTAATTGTTACACCATGATAAACTAGCTGTATGTACTCCATGACTAGATAACGGCCACCAACAAATGAGACATGGAAACCTGCTCTATGTCCTAAATAATACAGCATGTTTTATGATAGAAGTTCTTTGGAAAGTTCATGCTGAGGGAACAATTAATTATGATTGGGAGGAGAAATCAGGGAATGTTTTATCAAAGAGAAAATGTTGGACCAATACTTGAAAGGTATATAAGAATTTGGCTGAAACAAAAAAGAGAGAGAGAGAGAGAGAGAGAGAGAGAGAGAGAGAGAGAGAGAGAGAGAGAGAGAAGGATAAAGGAGTATTCTAAGGCTGGAGTGAAAAGAAGATGAGGATGGGAAGATTTTATCCTATAGGGAAAGGAGGTTTTGGAAACTTTGTCTTGTTTTGTTCTGTTTTCTTAGTAGGGGTAGTGGTATAGACAAAAGAGTAGGAGGTATTTTAGTTAGAACTCGTGAAGAATTCAATAAGAGATTCTGAGCTTTGTGCTAATTTATATTACTATACTGCAACTTTCTTAGGAATTTTATTTATTGTATATATTGTTTCTGGATAAATCAATTTGTGTAAAGGTAACTTAGTATTAATTTGAAAAAGGAGATGCCATTTTATGGATGATTAGAAATATACCATTGCTATTATAAATCACCACCATCACAGTTCTAGAAAATCCTCAACTAAAAGCAAAGATTAGAAGGTCAAAATGCAACTTTTGGATCAACTTGAAATAAATCCAGTCACCAGTTTTTAAAACAATGTTCTCTTTGTTATGAAGTGGTAATTTTTTTAAAATTCTAAAAAACTAAATTCTGTTTAAGTTTTAATTCTGTGAATGTCAAGCTACAAAATGGATCAAAATCATGATCCTGGTGTTTGCTCGCTACCACCATTTTATGACAATGTTGAGATTCCGGCATATATATGAAATGTATTAATGGCAAGTAGTTGGAGAGGAAATTTGTTGGAAATCAAGTTAGACCTATGTCACTAGGGGACACATATGGAAACTGATGTAATGTAGTAAAAGTTTATTTGTTTCAGTTCTTGGTTCGGAACACTCTTTTACCTGGACCAAGAACTGAAACAAATGTACTCTTTCTGGCTCCAACGTAAGCAATTTGATGCCTTGGAATTGGAATTTGAGATGTGTGAAACTGGGTCAGATTTTCTTTCTGCTTCAGGCTATATATTAATATATGTATGTTTGTGTACATATATATATATATATAAAACAACTAGAACAATTAGTCTTAAAGCTTGCCCATTTGCTTCATGTTAAAGCTGTATCTTTATATCCTTTCTCTAGAAGGAGGTTTAGCTACATAATAATAATTTTATTTGAAATTTGTTAGACTATCAAATGCATGATGACAGGATTGACTGTTAACTTTGTATATGTTTAGTCTATTGTCTTCAAAATATATGCAACATTTTCTGTCCTTTGAGATGAGATAAGCAGAAGTTGTTTTATATGCTGAGTACTATTTTTTTAATATGGTAAAAAATGGGAACATGAAATGTTTGTTCCAAGCCAAGGTAACAGTGACTTTATGGTCAGTGTCTGGATATGAAAGAGGAATAGAGGAAGATTGATGTTTTGATGGATAATAATTGACTCTTAGCTGTTCTCACTTTTCTAAAGGCAAGAATGAATTTGCACTGATGCTTCCTTGCTGTCATTCTAAATAATATATTTCTGTGGATCGAACTGTTATCAGTAATTGTAAGTAGGTATTTTTGTGACAGTCAGTCTCCTGGAGCCTGAGCGATGTATCCATCCTTGGCCTCTCCAACCCTCCCTGGCTAACGTGTTTGAGGTTTGCATTTGTGCACTTCCTACCTCTCAGGTATAAATCTGCAGTCTTTCTAGTACTGTTATTACCAGGAACTCTCTGAGTAAGAAGCATTTCAGGCTCTGATTGAGCACCTGGGCTCTATACTCATACTGTCAGTAAGTACTTGATAATGCTGTGATTGGGCATGTCATTTAAGCTCTCTACATCATGTTCCTTCACTGACAATGGGAATATTGATGGACAGTAACCTACCTCATGGGGACATTGTCAAATTGAATGAGCAGGCATGTGATACCCTCAGTATAGTGCTAATAAGTGCTCAATAATTGCTTGGTATTGTACTTATTTTGATGTTTTTGGGGAATTCATTTGACTACCTTGTCAACCTTATTTCAGAAACACTTGAACATGATATCTATAAAGCATTCTGAGATTTGTGAAATTAACTTACTAAGAATTAACAGACGGTGTAAGCCCTATTTAGTAGGAAAGTGGGCTGAGAAGTCTGTTAGACCTGATTTGAACCTGACTATGCCATTTACTAAGTGTTTTTCTGTGGGCAATTTGTTTAAACTCCCTTTGGTCTAAAAGGCTTCTTACTCATTTTTGAAATGGTGGGAATAATAGTACCCACCTCATAAGGTTTTGAAAGAATGAGATGGGAAAGTGTATATACACCACTTCACATAGTGGCCGAATTCAAGATATGATAACTATTGTTATGATTAACATTATTTTCAAATTTTCATAAAAAGATTCCCTTTAAGAAGTTGTCTCTGCCCACCTGTAATAGCAAAACTGATTACTGCATAAGCCATGATATTTCATGTCTACGAACTTAAGTCTTTTAAATTGTTGCCTGAGGTGTCAATAAATTATAAACTATAAAATAGTGGATGTTGAAACCTGAGGTTCATATCAAATTTAGATATTTATTTAGTTGAAGAAAGCCACTAAAGCTATTGTAATTTAAGGAGTTTTCTCCAGCATGAAAGAATATTTAGAGGTTTTTATTAAATCGTCATTCTATATAAGTTGCTGGTCTTGCAACTGTTGACAGAGATTAAAACTGTGCCTTTCATTATAGGGCATTCTGTATACAGCACGCATTTTTGTGGTTAATTTTACAAAATAAATTTAAATATTGCTTCTTTCCACTTAGTATTAATATGCAGCTGGCATGTGTTTATAAATGATGTATAAGTAGCTATATTTTGCTGCTTATAAAATACAGAGAGCTTATATGATTTGCTTTTCTTTCATTTTTATCCCCTTGTGTTCTCAGTGTAAAAAATTATCATTTCTCCACATTTCAAGTCCTCCTTCCCTGCCCCTGCCCCTGCCCCCATGACTTGAATAGCGCTTCGTGCACACTACATTTAGTGAGTGCTGGTATTATCTCTTTGGGAAACAACTGAAATTTTCCCAGATCCCACTAAGCTTCCTCGTCCTGTCAGTATTGAGGATGTGGAATTGACTCCAAATAGGAGGATCTCCAAGTGACAGAAAAATCACTGTTGCTGAGATGTGAAAATTAGAGAAAAGGCTGGATTTGATAACATGGAGATAACAACTCAAAATATGATTTTCTTACCCCGTTTCTTTCACTTCCTATTTTCATGGCAATCAAAAAACTTAACTATTTAATTTTAAGTTAAGCATTTACTGTGAGCAAATCATTTACTCTCATTTAACTTCAGATCCCATCCACACAATTAAAACACAAGTAATTTCCCTCACTTGGGAAGAAGATAACATATATAAAGGCACAGGATAAGCTATAAGGTTGGTAACAACATGTCAGGTATTATGCTTTGTGCCTTGCATATGTTTTCAAATGTAATCATCATTTCAACCCTAAGAGATGCATATTATCATCATTTTGCATATGAAGAAAAAAAGGGCAAATAAAGACACGCTGGTAAATGGTTGTTGGGCTTGATTTTAGTCCAGATCCAGCTGATTTCAAAGCTAGTGGTTTTTATTTTTTTATCACAATATGTAAATATAATATATTGTTATTGTTAATTATATATAACAAGTGTCCTTTATTTTATTTAGTGCACTGAAATTCAAACTTAATAAAACAGAAAATAACTTGGAGTGATTATTAATTTTTCAAAAGAATTTTTTGTTTTTGAAGATACAGCAACGTCTTTTTTTATAGAACATTTTCTTTTAGTGCAATTAAGGTACAATTTGATTTTTAAAGACTTCGCTTCTATACAACTTTCTGGGAATATATGTGGACTAGTCCATTTTGCATTGCTATAAAGGAAATATCTGAGAATGGGTAATTTATAAAGAAAAGAGGTTTATTTGGGTCACGGTTCTGCAGAATGTACAACCATGGCCTCAGTATTTGTTTCTGGCGAGGGCCTCAGGGAGCTTCCCACCAAGGCAGAAGGCGAAGGGAGAGCAGGTGTGTCACACGGTGGGAGAAGGAGCAGAGGGAGGAAGTGGGGCCAGGCTCTTTTAAACAACCAACTCTTGCATGAGCTGACAAAGGGAGAAATTTCTCGTTATCATAGGGAGGGCACCAAACTATTCATGAGGGATCTGCCCCTGTGACCCAAATAACTCCCAATCTGCCCTACCTCCTACACTTGGGATCAAATTTCAACATGAGATTTGGAGAGGGCAAACATACAAACCGTATCAATGTGTTTTGAATAGACCGATGTACCCTTATGGTTTCTTTTCCCTTTGAGCTCAGGAAATAGATGAAGCAAGTTAAACGTCATGACTTACGTAGTGTGCTTTCCATGTCTTCACAATAATGTAAGTCTGAGGTGTACCTGGGTAAGACATGTAAACGATGTTTATTGCTCTACTTTACTTACAGGCTGTTAGCTTTCCACACATTTGGGCTTTAAAGAACTAGATGAAAGGAAAAAAAATGCCTGTGAAATTCAAAGAATTCAATTTTTAAAATGTGCTGAAGTGGTCCCACTAGATCCTCAAGCTCATGTGTGATGTTCAATTTAGAGCATATTGGAAATATAAGTCACAGAATCAGGTTATTGTTTGCTTTTTGGTTTGTGCTAAAATTACATACTGAAAATTTGCACAAAGTGAGTGTGTCACGGTAAAGATATTGGAAATTTGAAAGTTGTGTCTTAATTGAATTGACTATATAGTCATCTCAACTTAGTATTTTCTAGGCCACAGCAGTTGAAATCATAACTAAGCTATTTTAAAACCCAGTGAGTGAACAATGGAATGTTATTCCAAAAGCCTTTAAAGGTAAATAATCCTTGCCTTAACATCTGATAATTCAGAAGTTATTGTTTTTAATAAAGTTCTTTTGCATTGTAGATAATATATTATTTCACATTGATAGAATTTAATTTGTGCTACCATTTTAATCCTCTCTGCCCCAGTATGGCACCAGATGATTCTTACCATAACGTTAGCCCTTATTATTAGACCATTTAATGGCCTTTCTCTTTAATAATGGGAACTCATTTAATAATGCATGGTTTGTGTTACATTAAAGATAATTACAGAATACCTAGTAGTTGCTCTAGTTAAAAATAAATTTAAATAAGTTGCTCCCAATATTACAATAAACACAAAATGAAGCTTATTGGTAATTAACTAATTATGAGACAAAATCATTAAGAGCCCTGTGGACAAGAAGAGAACAGACTTGAATCATTTTTTATGTGTGGTTAAGACATATTCCCAGGTTTTATGAGCTATGAGGATTGAAGTTATTCATATCTTATGAAAATTAAATGCTAAATGTGTTTTAAATGCATCAATAATTTGAAGTGTCCTAAATGCTATTATAAAAATGCTCACAAAATTCCTACTTAAACAATATTGCTGGGTGATTTTTGAGACCTTAAGTTAATAGTTATCACCGCTGCCCTCAACCCCTGCATAGAATGAGGGCTGCCAGACAGTGATTCTGAAGAAAAGAGGATATTAGAATCCCATTACCAGAGATAGGCTAGAAATCAGTGACTGAAGATGGTGAGCCCTCAGTTGATAGGGCAGGAGGGTAGCTGTGTCACCCAAGGACTCAAACCCAGGACATTTGGTAAATCAGTCTAAAAGTACCAAGACTGGGTGATCCCGCATGACTCTGAAGTCAAGACTGGACTTTTTGTATATGCTGTGTCAAAAAGTTAAGCATGATGAGAGGGTTTAATGTGAGCATGGACAAATCATTTATTATTCCTTTACCTCTGATTCTGTCATACAATTAAAATAAAATTAATGCTTGTCTCATTTAGTTGAAAGGATCAAAACCTGAATTCATGGGATGGGAGTGGGAATATGTAGACTTTATCAAGCTACAAGAAGCATAAAGGGAAGAGGGAGAAAAAGAGGCATGGCAAATTCTGACAATCACTGAACATACTCACTTGGGAAAGTGGCTAGCATGTTATTTCCAAATCTTAAAAAAATTTATAAGGAAATACATTGAGTTAAGCCCAAGGCAAGAACTTGTTCTTTTGTTCACCGTACACAATTGATTTTTCGTAGCATAACTCTCGAGCAATACTGAAATAACTGTGGAATGGGAGAAATTTTAGATTATTTTTGAGTTGCTGAATTCAGAGTTCTCTTAATATTGTATTGAGATAAAAAAGTGAACACAAAGTATTTGACTAAAAAAAAAAAAAGAAGCAAAATAACCCCAGCTGTTCAATGAGTGAAAGTTCCTTTTACTTCCTCTCCTCGTTTTCATTTTCGAACAGGGATTTTAACTTTACTTTTATTCTATTGCATTTCTCTTTAAATCGGAATTATTGTATCAAAATTTTTGAATTCTGGGACTAGATCTAGTGGGAAGAAGATGAGAAAAATGACATTTCTTGGTGATCTAATCAAACTATGCTCCCTGGGGATTTTTAAGAGTAATTAATTTTGTTGTAATCACTATGTAAATTTTCCCCAAGTTCCAATCATAGGTGTGCTATTGCTTACCCACGCTCCCCCTAGTCATATAGAAAAGGTCAGTAAACTATTCCAACATCCTGCATGTAAACAGACACGAAGTTCATGTGAAATCTGAACTGTGTGTATGGTAATGTGTGTCCAGGAGGAGTGGTTATCATGGGTGGGAAAGGGTGTAACATAGGGACAGCTGTGTTCTATGAATGTTGGGTTCTCCTGTGGTTGTAAATAAATTCCAGATAGAATCTACGATCAGGTATTTGCTTCAGATTTTGGACTTAGCCATAAGTTTGTAGAACCATGATAGATTCCTCCATTGCGGTAGTTCTCAATATGATAGACCCAATAACTCCTTTGTATACAACCTTTTGCAACACAATTTTTAGTAAAATGAAGCTAATTGATATTGTCTGCTTACACATGTGATTTTTAAAAGTACTTTTAAAATAATATATACTTTATTATGTAAATGTATGGGTATGGCTTCTCTAGAAGATAGGTGAAATTGGGACCACTAAGATAGAATGGCTAATATACAGACAGACATTAGTGTGCTGTGTTAGGGACTGAAATACAGGGAGCACCTCTGTTGTCAGTACTCGATTTTCCTAAATGGTAACTTAGCCTTGACAAATTTCTGATAAATAAAATAAAAATATCCCTGGATCCATAAAATAGTTTTATTTTTAAAGAATTTATGTTTATACTAAAGAGTGACAAAAATAAAATGTTTAAATATTGATGTGTCAAAAGGAGTTAGGTTATGGGCTTATACAACTATGCATAGTTCTTTCACACACACAAATATGTGCGTGTATACATATAGATATATACTCAGCAAGATATTTGAAAGTTAGGTCAGGTGTAGGACAATTCTTTACAGGATTGTTCTTTGAATGCAGAACAGCCAGCAAGTAGAGTCATATGATCAATGAAAGAGCCTCCCAAATTTAAAAGTAAACAAATGACAGTCTAGAGGACACCACCACTTCAAGGAACAACTGTTGCTATATATTAGTGCACCAACATTTTAAATCTCAATTAAATTTCAGGAAATATTAGTTTTCTAAGAAAGGTCTAACATCAAATAGAATGGTAGGGAAAGTAATAATAATACGACTCTTTAGTGTTTAAAATGCTTGATATTATGAGCCTTCTGCAGTTCATACATAGAACTGTTTTCATTTGGGTTGTATACCTAGACTAAATCTGAGTGAGATACTGCTGGCCATATACCTTTTCAAAACCCTTTTCTTTAAATATTAAATGATACTGCATGTTCTTCCTACTTGTGAATCCCATGACATAATGTATGTCAACCTGCTTTGTAAACTGTTGAGCCAATTATGAATGTTATCAATTCCACTATGGAGATTGTCTTAAATACTGACACAAGGATTTGTTCATGACTCCCGAGAAAGCAATGGAATTCTCTTATTTCGTTTGCTCTCCTGGGGTAGTAAGTTTAAGTAAGCTTATACAAAGTTAATGATTCATTAGGCTTTGAGTTTTGGCCTGCAAAGACAATGCTATTTCCTTAGGACTTTGTATTCCTCTGAGTGCTTCATGCCTGGGCAGTAGAGAGGGACTAAAAAAGTCATTCGCATTTCCTTTTTAATCATGGCAATACACTGAAATCGAAGAATCATAGCTGTTTAGAGAGCCCTTTAATTGTTTCAGTCATTAAAATAAAGCTGTTTATTGAACATTAAACATATGCCAGACACTATGTTATTAAAGATCCTATAGGCAAGTCCCATGGTCTCTTACTCCAACTGGATATGTAAGAAAACCAATCTTGCCTTCCTCTATTGGTTAAAAATTAAGTGTCTGATCCGTTTTCAAGTGTAGGTGAAATAGCATAAAATAAACATCCTTTGTAGTCAGCATTCTGTCCCTAACACAAAGAAATAATAAATGCTTGAGGTGATACATACTCCAATTACCCTGATTTGATTAATACACATTGTACATCTGTATCAAAACATCACAGTACCCTATAAATATATACAACTATTATGTACCCATAATTAAAAATTAAAAAATAATTAAAAAATTAAAATCTGCCGACTCAACAACAACAAAAAATCTAATGGACAAAATTGCTAATTTCTGTGAAGCCCTCTTCCTACTGCCTTTTCACTCCCTAAAATGGTGCCAAAGATATTGAGGAAGGAAGTTAGACATACAAGACGGTGGTGAAACATTGTGTTTTTCTGTGTCAGTATCCTATTGTCACGTTTGGTCTCTGTACCTCCCATTGGGGTATGCCAATTATTGTTTACTGACATCTGCACCTAATGTGATTTGTGTTCTGCTCTGATAGATCCTGATCTGCTCCGGCTAGCTGCCTTGGCCCCATTTGGCTCCATGAAAGTCAGACCCTACTTTCTGCCCTATTCACCTGCAGCCCCAGCTTTGGATTCCTGTGGATTATGTTGGTGGAACTGCACCACAGACCTGCTTGTTCTCAATTCAACATCCTGGCCACGCAGGACTGTGCTTGCAGCAGGGCAAAACCAAATCCAAGATTGTCCCCTCTGCTCCTAAGGGTATGAGATTGAATTGTGACATAGGACAACATAGAGTATCTTGTAAGGAGGCCTCCTCAGAAGTTATAGAGACTGGGGTAATGGAGAAGCCAGCCCCAATATGCTGGTAAGGTTATGCTCACTTCCCCGATGCCCCTCTCTGTCTGTTGGACAAATGGCTAGGAAAGTTAGGACACACCCCTGTTGGAATGGCTCTTCAACTTTTCTTTCCTCCTCCTACTATTCTCTGAGGCCAGAAAAAGAAAGTGGCATTTGACCCCATAGCCTTTTCCTGTCAACACTTTAAGTCTGACCTTCGTTACCCAAAAGGAGAAGCCAAAGGAATTTTGACAATATCTTCCAAGTCATGGCCCAGATTACAAGGCCCATGTGTGCTGCAAAATCGTATGTTGAATATCAAAAGCTGAATTTTATCTTGACTTTTTTTTGGCATTCTATCTATAACAAATCTTAATCCTCACACTCTACCTTATTCCATTCAATTAGGCACCTTGAGTGAACTGTAGTAGAAATTTTGTTCTCAAAAGTGCAAACTAGAAAAGCACTTTAATAATTTTCAAAATATGTCCCCCATAAACTAGATGTTGGAGATATGATGGTGGAGAGGACAGACATGATCCCTTACTCCCATAGAGCCCATGTACGATTCATGGAGAATGGGCACAGGATAAGTAAATACAAATAAAATAAATAGGGAGTAGTGTTATGAAAGAAGTAAACAAAATGTTAAGGTAGTGAATATTCAGAGCTTTACAGAAATTAGGTGGTTCTGGTCTTTTGTCTAAATTTGAAGAAACTCAGACTTAGAAATCTCTAATTATTAATCACTTAGTTACTGGAAGTCAGAAGGGGTGGCAGGACTCCACAATCCTTACTCAGTGAACCCATTCCACAGGTGACACTTAAAAAAATAAAATGAAATAATGGTTCTGGCATGGGTCCAGGTTAGAGTGGCTTGTATTAAACATTATGCTGTAACATATTTGTAGAGTCTCCGCTCTAACTAAACTGGCTGCTCTCTACCCCCGTCATGACTTATATGCTCCATACCTTTATGATTTCTTGTTTCTCATTCCTGGAATGCCATCTCCTTTTACTTCTAGCATTATAATTTTTATTCCTGCTCAGATACATTCTTATTTATTATTCCAACTCTGATGACCACATCAAGAAATAAGCCCTCAGCTTTTGAAATTACCTTATGTGACATTTTTCACATACTGCCTGAATTATTGTTTCATTTCTCACTGAGTTGAAAGCTTTTTGTGGTCCAAATAATATATACGGTAAATTTATATAGTGCTTTTCTCACCATTATCAGTAAATATTGGGTGAATGAATACATGATGTATGCATTGAAAGTCCATGATTCTAGATTCCATAGAAACACCTAGTAAATGAATGGTTCGAGGACCTCATAATTTAGTCCAGCTAAGGAAGGACATAGTTTCTGGTTCTGTTTACAGCAACATTGAATGCATATAAGAATAAAAGCACAACGAATCATAGATTTTTTAAAAAGGTAAAAAAGAACAAGAAACACAGATACTTGACTAATTATAGTTTGTATATGGGGAGATTAGAGCCAAGTGTGGTTAGTGAAGGGAGCCAAAGGCAGGAAGATTGGAGCTTAAACCATTTTTGAAGTGCAGGCTGAACAGGTTGTGGTGTCTTAGGGCAAGTGCCTTAGGGGAAGCTGTAAAAATTACAGAAGTCACAGAAAGGTGAACACCAATTTTGTGTAGAGTACATTATGTTGATATACCTGACCGAAGTATTAGCTGGGGAATCTAGGGAATGGGGGAGTGGAAGCTTTGAAGCCTGAGGTTAGGAGTCTTAATCATATTCAAGGGATAATTGGGAGCCATTGTTGGCTTCTAAGAAGAGGAACTTGAAATAACATTCAGGGAATACTCCTACTCCTGTCCTTTGCTCATGCTGTTTTCCCATCTGGAAGATTTCTTTTCCTTTCCTCTCAACCTCTAATCTTTAGCCCATTTCTTAGAGGCTTAATTCATGTTCCACCATCTCTGAAGCTTTTCTGATGATTCCAACTAATGTATTCTCATGTGTTTCTCTCTCTTCTTCCCTCTTCTCTCTTTTTCTCTCTCTCCATACACTCTGCATTTATTGCTTTCACTGCAAAAGTAGTACCTTTCTTAATTTTCTCTTCTTAATTTCTAACTGACTCTTTAAAAGATTTTAAAATGTGCTTTTGTTGACTAGTCCAGAGGTTCTTACTTACATGGAAAATGAGGTCTTTGCAGCCAGGGATTGTATATTATATTCTTGTATACTCCATCTAGCATAGATCTAGGTTCATGAGAGTTTAATATGTATCTTTAACTTGAAGTGGGAGAACTTATGACTCAAATATCAACTCAGAGATAAAGTTTAAGAGTTAGAAGAGACCTTAGAGGCCCTCTCCAGAGCTTGTGTTTGGGTCATATATGATATCAATACCAGTGATTTGCATTACATTTTTGACCATTTTGTGGTGTTATCTAGCTGAATCATATACAACTGGTTCTGAATGATATTGATCTGCCTCAAAAAAAAAAAAAAAAGAAAATGAAAACACAACAACAAATATTCTCTCTAGGTGAAATGTTTTTACTGTTAAAGATTTTTGAAGAAGAGTTATTGGCTTATAGATGGTAACTGAAAATACAAATTAAATTCCTCTCTGTAGAAGAACTTTAGTCATGTGAAAGCTAAAATTGTCAAGTACAAGGCAACTCTTTGTAATAGTATACAAAATTAATTTTATTGCACTTAGCACACAATGTCTTGGATACTGTGGACTTAATAGATTAAAAATTAGTAGAAGATTTATTTTTCCAGTAGCCATAATCAGGAAATGAAATTCAATGTACTATTAATTACATTAAAATTTTTCATCATTATAATTCCTTTACATTTAGTTGTTAGAGATAAGAAATTCTCATTTGAAATCAATATTTTGTTAAGCTCACTACCATTTAAAGGAATAAGTTGTTCTATTAATTGTTCTGCTGGTAAATGTCATGACATCACTTATCTACTGATGTCTGTCTTTTCAGATATAAAAGCTGTAAACCTTGTTTGGCAGTTATCACTTCTCTGTGCATGGCAGAATTCCAGCTTTACTCAATTAGTAAAAATCAATGATCTAGTCACATTTGTGGTTTGAGGATTAACTGATGAGTCTCTATAGCTCCTAAATGCCACGTGACTGCTATATAATAAAGCAAGTGATCAGTTACAAAAATATAAAATACTAAATAAATGCAAAATATGACTTTTTCAACCACATTTCTCTGCAGAACAGAGGTAAGATTGGACTTTTCAAATATCTGCAGTGGGTGTTGAAAATCCTTGGTAACATACTACTTTAACATTTGTGTTGAGTATTTTAGAAATGTGTTTGATAGCTGAGATTGGAAATGCACAGAAGGCTACAGAGCCCTAAAGGCAAAGGTGAGCTGTTTGAATTTAATATGAACTAAAATGATAACACCTTATACTTAAACGCTAACTTTTTTGCAATATACTTAGGAGTCTTTAGCCGTGTTACCTCTAATCTTCAGAACACATCTGTGAAAATGGTCTCTCTGAACGGGGTTAAATACATTGGAAAGAAACTGATGGAGATAAAGACAGGTCACTTCTCCATTAACACGTGCTGTGTAGAGTCAAAAGCACACACCTGATCTCAAATACAGCTGATCACAAAAATATCTTCTCCACCGGTGGGACATTTCAATCAAGTCAAGTATCCTTGCTGTTCTGCATGATTCAAATTTGTGTCCTAAAGAGATTTGTTGCATGATTTCTTCAGGAATACATTGAAAGTGGCAGTAAAAACTAGAGTTATGAGAAGTTGGCTTAGAAATCTTTGTAAGGTAATTTTGTGGGAAAGATAATACGGCAAGTGACTTTGACATTTTAAAGCAGAATGAAATAAAATGCTGGGGATCCTATGATATTGGAGGCAGTATTTTGGATGACTGGTGTACCGTCTGTAAAGTTAGTTCTTCATTTATTTTCAGATATTGGAATTTGTTTTAATTATGAACTTCAAGAAGGGCCTGAAAAATTTACCTACTAACTATGGAAAATAAATGCTATTATTATAAATTCCTTCATGGATAGGCAGGTAGCATAAATATGTAAACTTGTGAGCATAGAAAACAATGGAGAATAATGGAACATGTGGAAAAAAGCTCAAACTTTACCCATACCTTCAAACACTACATAAAAAGTTACTTAAGATAGTAACATGGTGTTTATAAGTTAAAATTATTTATTTATTGAAGAAAATTTCCCTCACTAAGCATCACATTGACAACTTGTTTTATATTCATATTTTATTAGAATTTTAATTTATATTAGGTTTTACTCTTCTCAATTTAGTTAATGAATTAGATATTTTTTTTCTCTAATATTGGCTATAGAGCCGAATAACAAATAAATAATGTTTGGGGAAGAAGATGATGCAAAAACATCTTTTTGATGATCAGAAAATCATGAACAAAAAGAAAACAGGAAAAGATTTTAGAAATAATGACAAAAAAGATGGATTTGCTAAAAAGAATCTATGTCTTTTGTGTTATTTTGGGTCTCTGGGATATCAAGAACAAATATTTTAAGAGAAAGTTGAAAGTGGTGTATTGGAAAATAAGATTAAAGTGATTTTTTAAAAAACTATTAATATACAGGTATTAGTTTAATCCATGCTGAAGAATGAAATTTGTAGAGAAAGTATAAAAGAACACACTTTAAGGACAGTACTCCAGCAACGATAGGAAGAAATAAAAAGAAGATATGGGAAAATGATAGGAAGAAAACAGTCCCTGGAAATCAGGAGAGCCCAGGGAAAACTGAATCCCAAAGTATCACAGAGAGTATTGTGAGCCTGACTGACTCTGTTAGGGATTTTGTATGACAAATATTGCTTTTGATAGTGGGAGTTGTGAAACTCAGTGTTTTTTCTCTTTGTGCTCTGAATTAAATAAGATCAATTGTCAGTTATGTTTCTTCTTCTGCATGTTTGCCAGTAAACCATTGAGGGAAGCTTAGGATAGGATATGACAAAACGAGAAATCAACTAAAACATTACATAAGGTAAAGGTGCTGAACTAACTGGTAATGGTTTGAACACTTGGGGCCCAAGTGGGGTACTGAAAGCTTGTGAACAAGGCAAGGTCTCATTTAATGTCTCATTGTGTTTCATTCATTGGGACATATTGATATGTACATTATTGAGAGCTTCAAATAAATCAGGGTATGACTTGATTCAACAGGATATATTTTCCTATCATACTGCTTTGGGTGACAAAAGGAAGCAGAATTTAAACAAGGTTTTGTTTGCTTGTCAGAGTGTGTGGTTGGGTAAATAGGACATGCTTTCGAGCATAGCTTCAGGTATCCAGAGTGAAACCTGTCATTTTTGCATGGATGTCATTGAAAATATTAATTGCCTGATAGATTCCAGCCTTGATTGTAAGTTGAAAAGTAAGATTATAAACCTAGGGACCACGGCACATCAATGCAATGCTCCTGCTTGGAAAATTGCTCACATACGCAAATGACACAACATATGCGCGCATGTGCACAACCAATTCCTACAATGAATATTAACAAAAAATGAATTCCAAAGGAGAGAACAGAAATATTTTCCACTGCCGGCCCTCCATTGAAGTGTAGACAGATAGCTGAGATGTTGAAAACTTCCAGATTTATCAGATTCCACTAATAAATTCTACGTTTACCTTCATTTGTTCTGACTTTTCTAGTAACAGTATTGAGACTTTTAGCTTTGGTATTTGAAACTTTCCCAGAGACTTTTGCCTACATATGTTGTGCCTTATAGTTAAGGGCTTCTAGTTCAGTTTTCTGATCGATTTTTTTTTTAAATCACACATTTTATGCCCTAAAGTTATCAACAAACATTTCATTTTAAGAAAAATTACCTTTTCAGAATAAAAAAGGAGAATATCTACCATCAGTACCTAGAAGTACTTTGAAGGCATGGTTCTGTAATTTTAAATATTCTAACAAACCAAATATTATTCATACTTTAAGTCCCCAAGTTTCAAAGGAGTTGTATTCTAACATTCACTTGTTAATCAATAGCTTGGAAATAAAAAATATATTTTTATGTAGAAAATGGTATTAGTTTCCCAGATAGAGCCACAAAATTCTCCTCAAAGAAGAATGTACCCTCGAGAATGTATTTACACTCAGTCTTTTTTCTTATCACCCATTTATTATTCTGAATCATAAATAACATTTTAGATGCAAAACTGGACCACATATTCACATTTTTTCACCTTATTGTTTTTCCATGCCATTTACACTAGCATGCTGACTATAAAAGGTTTTGTTTCTATTTTGGTTTTTCTTTTTAACTCTTAAAGCTGTTAGCATCCATAGATCTTCTCCAAAGTAGTATTATAAGAAGCATATCTACAAGCGCAACTCAGCCTTGTCTCCATTGCTTCTTGTAATAAAATCTTTGGCAATTTAATCTTTCTGATTCTCAGTTTCCCTACCTGTAAAATGTGGAAAGCAGTACCCGTATCATGGAATGTCTGTGAACATTAGAGAAAGTTTGTGAAGTGCCTGGCATAGTGCCTAACATATATTTAGATATCCTCAATATTTAATAGCCATTTATGTGTGATTCTTTATCATGTTTGTGAAGAAACTCAGTTCCAACTGACTTGACCAAAAAAGAGAAATCTATTAGATCCTATGATTTGAGAAAAAAATTCAACAATGTAATAGTGGCATGAGATGGCAGCAATCGGTCCTCAGAAATCCCCACCACCAAAGATTGAAATAAGAACAACATTCTCTTTTGATCTTCATTTCTGCTTGTCTTGGTGTATTGACTTCAATGCCTACCTGGGCATTTTAACTTCTCCCCATGGCATAAGGGGAAACTGGCTATGTTTAGCTCTTAAGTTTTATTTTTTACAGTTACAGCTGCCCATAAACTTTCTTTTTCAGCTCCTGTTTTTTAAACCTTGAGAAGGAACTTTGAGTGGTCCTGTTGATTCAGGTGATCCACCCCACCACTGAACCAGTAATCTGTGGCCCAATAATGGAATCGTTTTGAATTAAAGCGAAGATACATATGGCAACTATCTTTGAGGAGGGAGTAGACCGAAATTTCTAGAAAATGGAAGAGTGCCGAGCAAACAACTGTGTTAACTATACTTATTTTTTTCCCCTTTCATCTTCCTTCTCTTCTTTTCTTTTATCTAAGAAGAATATGGCCCATTGATGGTTGGGAGAACACCAATAGGACTTGTTTGTGAGTTTTGACCGCATGGAAATGTTGCCCTACATATACAAGGAAGTATAAATTTCTGTAAAGTAACCACACTTGCATGATTACAGCACAATCTTCTGTACTTACCTACAAGGTGTTCTCCATACATTATGGAGTAAATTCCTGAACATAGTAGTATGTTTCACAGACACATATTGCCAGATTAGATTAGGGTTTTTATGAGGAAAAAAAATGTATGTCTCTCCTGAAAGTGACAGTTTTCTGCAGCCATAGACTAAGCCAGCGAGTAACAGTAGCCATTACCTGGCTACTATTAACAATACTACCCTCCTCATATCATTTTGAAAATATGGTTGGAAGTAATATTGCCATATTAGTTTTGATCCTAAGGAAAGCTAAATGTTTCTTTCCAGTTTTTATGCTGCCTTCTATTTATTAATATATACATACATATTTTAATTACAGAAAAATTGCATGAGTATCCATGGAACAACCTGATGAGTGTTAACATGACACTGTGTTAGAAGCGTAGGCTTGGGAGTGTGCCGGAGTAGAGCTCAAGTCATAATTTTTTCCTGTACAATTTCCAGGGTGTATGTCCTTAATCAAATTATTTTACCTTTCTAAGTCTCAGTTTCTACATCTGTTAAAAAGGAAAATGGGGACAATAACCAAATTAGTGGCCATTTTTATTTTTTGTTGTATGATTTTATGATATGTTTTAATATGATTAATAGAGCAAGAAACAAATTTCTATATTGTTTGTTAGAGTAACATGGATATGGAGAAAGATTTTCAATTCAATACTACTCCTATGCTTGTTCTCCTTTCTACACACACCTTTTAGTGGTGCATTAATATTTTCAGATTACTGGTGCCATTTTGTAAATATATGCTCTAGTGCATTGAATGGTAACCAGTAGCCTAAAAGCATAAAGACAAGGCTTTAAAAAGTGAGGAAAAGCCGGGAGTGGTGGCTCACGCCTGTAATCCTAGCACTCTGGGAGGCCGAGGCAGGCGGATTGTTTGAGCTCAGGAGTTCGAGACCAGCCTGAGCAAAAGCAAGACCCCATCTCTACTAAAATTAGAAAGAAATTAATCGGGCAACTAAAAATATATAGAAAAAATTAGCCAGGCGTTGTGGTGCACGCCTGTGGTCCCAGCTACTCAGGAGGCTGAGGCAGAAGGATCGCTTGAGCCCAGGAGTTTGAGGTTGCTGTGAGCTAGGCTGACACCACGGCACTCTAGCCTGGGCAAAAGAGTGAGACTCTATCTCAAAAAAAAAAAAAAAAAAAAAAAAAAAAGTGAGGAAAATTTCTTTCTATGTGCTTTATTTTCAAGATAGCTTAAAAGCTGTTTTACCATGTTCTGGTTTATCAAGCTCATAAATCCTTTGGAGAATCATTGCTTTGTTGCAGAAGATGGCTGATTTGTGGAGCATTGTAGTCTGTTCTGCAACTATTAGACACTCAATAAATGCTACTTGATGATAATGGTTATGATATTTTTTCTAAGAGGTGGAAATTCAGGAAAAGAAGGACATCACATTGCAATACTGAATTACAAGTGGAATATTTTTTCCTTATGTCAGTGAAAATAAAATCAGTGCTCAGGTGTTATTTTTTCAAATACCTATTCTTTCACTGATGAGAGATAAGAGACCTCCCAAATCATTCCATTACATAGATTCTAGTCACCTTCTAATAGGAGAGTGATCATATTCTCATTTGATGCCTACGACTTCCCCCACTGATGGCAAAATACTTTAAAATGATAGGATCAATGGACCATCAAATTTGTTCAGTTCTCAGTACATACCTTGTTCTATACTATGCCCTGTGTAACATACAAAAGAAATGGGTTTTCAAATAGCAACATTTTTGTTAGATTTTTTTCTATTTTATGGAAAAATATCTAAAATTCAAATTCTGTTGTTCACACATACACAATGCAAGCTTTCTCAAATGAACGAATGATTAGTTTCAAAAAGCCTTTATTTTGTTCTCTCTTGGTATTATTTGCCTATTTGAAGTTAAGAGAATATTAATGATGAAATGGGGAGAAATATTGTATATTGTGCAATTAGTAAGGAGTACATTTTTAAAAACAAAAATCTAGGAACCTCTCCCCACCTTAATCATAGGAAAACCAGTTCTCATATTACTAATTTATTTAACCACATCAATAAACCATGATTAAATCCTTGCAATGGCCAATCTTAGAGCTATCTATTGTTCTATTCTGTAAAAATGAGAAAATTAAGACAATGTCTATTTAATCCAGTTCTAAATAACAATTTTAGATGAATTAATTATACAATAGGGCTGACGAATATGTATTTGACTAGGATTGTAGAATTGCTCCAACAGTCCTATGTATAATTAGCTTGATAGTAGTGTGTGTTATTATACCACTTGTCACAATATTTCTTATGAATTAATTGAAGGAGATTAATCTAAACTTTAATTTATTTGTGTCAACAATATTACATAATTTATAAAACTCACATATAACCAAACTACTTTAACCTGTAAGATATTTGATTTTATTTTTGCTTCTATAGGCACCCTTCCAGCCTGTGTACTTTCACTCATCATTGTAATCAAAACTGATAATGGTCTGGATGCTGAAATATGTTTTTCTCCTCAAAACAAAACATGGATTTAAAAATACAGAATACCTCATTTATAAAAACACTCAAAAAATTACCTCAGGATGGACACATGTATGACTCTGATTTAAAAATTGATGGTGATTTGTGCAGGATAAAGCTGTACATACATGATTTTTCAGTAAATTGATTATTAACTTTTGTGAAGTTTTGGTTTTTTATTTGATTTTTAGTTCCATAAGTAAGAACAAGCATTCTTCTTTACTTTTCAAGGAAAAAAAGAGAGAAATTTTAAAATTAGGCATCACCTTCATCTTAATTTTGTTTTGTATTCTATTTACCTTACATATTTTCCCATTTCAGAGTCCAAATTTCATTATGATTTACCAAGCGTGAACATAAGATAAAAGAACACAAACCAAATGTCATGAATACAGGTTAAAAGTATACATCCATAAATTTTAGGGCAAATCCAAAATCAACATGACATTAAATATGTTAGCCTACTCTTGTCAAGCTCTTCTCTTTTGATTTGTTTTGACCTAAATTTCTAACCTGATATTGAAATGTGTCATGAGGGCAGCCAAATGGCCTGATTTTTCCAGGGCAGCAGTAAAAACTGTTCTGCTTTCTCATGGATTACTTGAAATATGTTGTTCTTTCAGTGAATACAAATGTAAGCTTCATTTCTCAGTGAACTAAGCCACAGAATGGGAATTTTTAGTCATAGATTGGAATCCTTGTCTCCAGTACTGAGTCACCATGGAGCCTCTGTGGCCTTGACTTCCTGGTTTCCCATGTTGAAAATGGGAATTATAATACTAGAGAATATTTTAGGGTCTAAGTTTTGGGGGGAAGAAGGATTTAGGAGTAGCAGCAGGTAATTTTTTTGAGGACAGATTGATAGAGGCACTATATAGTACCTCACAGGTAATGAGCTCTCCTCTCCCAACAGTGGGGGGAAAATTGCTCACCAGTGGGAAGTAAGAGAAAGATAGGAAAAGAAAAAGAAGAAAGAACTTTGCTGGTCACAGAGGTACTATTTAGTGCACTGGAGCATAATTTATTAAGTGGACCTTTGTGGCTAAAAAGAGGTAATTCACCTACCAAACTGAGTAAATTTACATTCTTCCCATCAGAAGGATGAAACCCTGCATAGTTAGTTATTCATCTTTTGGGAAATAACTGGGTAAGATATGGGCAATGGAGTAAATCAGCAAATGAAATGTATTCCCAAATGCCAAAACCACAGGCTCCTGGGAAATATGCTAAAATATTATTGTTCATCGTATATCTACAAAAGTTCTTGTAAATGCACTCATGTTAATCACTGCTGCAGAAGTGCTATATTTTCTTACTTTTTATAACATTCTATTTCTTGGAAAAATACAAGATAATTTTGAAAGCAGTCGAAAGAGCTAGATTAGTTCATTTTAATTAAATCTTACAGAATACTGCCTTGTTATCTATGTGAACTTTGGTTACTGACTTTCCCAAGGTGAGAAAAGATATATCTAGATCGCTGTATTACTGTGATGTACTTTGTACTCTACAGGTAGAGACAAATAAATTCCATCATTAAGACTGTATGAAGAAAGCTGAACAGTCGTGGTTTACGTTTTCACAATGAGTTTCTTGTATTGAATGTAGAACTTCTGTCATATTTCATAGTTTGCATAGCATCTATAAATAATTAAATGTCTGATTTCTCCTCTCTGATGTGTCATCTTTAGGCAGAAACTTGCATTTGTGTTTTTGGTGTCTAGCTATGAATCTAATTTTTGACACATTTATTTTTTGCATGTAAAAGATTTTCCTGTAAAAGCTATAACTGATATATGATAGGGCAAGCCAATTGAAAGCCAGAGTAAAGTGCTACTGTGTGTATTTGGGAATGGCTAATAGAAATCTGAAGCTCCAGACCCCGTAAAGGTGCCAGAAAATGCCATTAAAGTTTATCTACAGCATTTAGGCAAAATAACGTCCCCCTAAAAATCATCTCCACCTTCTAATCCCTGGAGTTTGTGAACATGTTACTCTACATGGTAAAAGAGATTTTGCAGATGTGATTAAGTATCTTGAAGTAGGAAGATTATCCTGAATTATCTAAGTGGTCCCAGTGTAATCACAAGGATCTTTATAAGAGGAAAACAAGAGTGTCAGTGTCAGAGAAGGAAATGTGGTGTTAGAAGCAGAAGTCAGAGTAATGAGGCACAAGCCAAGGAATGTGAGCAGCCTCCAGAAGACGGAAAGGGTAAGGAACTGATTCCTCCAGGACCTTCAGAAAGAATGTGGCCTTGCCAATACCTTGATTTTAAACCAGTGAAACTGATTTCAAACATCTGACCTCCATAACTGTAAGATAATACGTTTCTGGTGTTTTAAGCAACTACCTTTGTGGAATTTGTTAACAGGAAACTAATACACAGTTGTTAACCTGAATTTTCAATTTTAGAATACAAAACTCTGAGGTTTAAATTAGAACACAGAGATTTAGGTACAACCTTGAGCCATACTCTCCTTCCTTTTCTGATAACAGAGCTCGAGTATATCTTGGTGATACAAGCCTACTGCACTTGAGTAACTAATGCCAGAGGAGATAAATAACTTACTCAAGGTAGCACAGCTAGTTAGCAACAGAGATGAAATTAAACTTGGGGTAACACAAGGCCCTCAGACCACTGATATTTGATTTCTATCAAGCTGCCTCTGTTCCGTGGTATAAAAACACTTACATACAAAAAGTCATGTATTTGTAGGAAGAAATTTTGAATGTTACGATAAGGAGTAGGGCTAAAAGTGGGTGTGAGAACAAAAGGATAAGGCAGAGGTAGAGTTAGGTCAGAACAGGAATTTATATATTCCCTGCTAAATTTCAGACTAGGCAATCAGTAGTGAACTGATAAGATATGGCCCCTGTCCTCTTGGTACCTATTGGGAAGACAAACACAAACAAATATAATTATAATTAATTAATAAAATACCTTTAGGGAGAAAAGTTTTGCAAAGAAGTCTTCAATTATCATATGCAAGGAGTTTTCCCCTGAATCTATATTGTCTTTTAATATAAATGATTTTAGAAGAATTTAGTTTCATTAAGAGATCATCATATAACTTTGAGCTGTTATTTTTGTTCTGCAAGGACTTAATGACCACCTTTTATTTTGGGAGAGGATGTACAAATGTGTTTTTAAATTTTTTGAAAACATACTTGTGTGCATATTTTAGAAGCCCAGGTTCGTTGATGGTACTTCACTGTAATGCCATCAGTTTCTATGGAGACACTAACTATTGTGCAGTTAGGAGGGGGAAAAAACAGATTCCTCTTGTTCCCTGTGGTTTTAAAACTGTTTTTACTTGTCTTTCTATTCCACACATTCAGAAATAAAATTAAAATGGTTTTCATTTTGAGCAATATTACTTGAATGCCAATAGAATTATCTTTTATTTAACAAAGACTATAAGCATTTATGAATTAAATATAGTCCAAGAGAAAATGAGATCTTCCCTGGCCATCCCATTCTAGTGGCAAAGATAGTGTTTCCTCTGTGTGTTTAATAAATCTAGAAATTTTTGGTATTATGTTACTTGAGTTTTTTAAATAACTTACACATTAAACAGTACCAATAACTTCAACTTTGGTATTTTGCACAGCTGTGGTGTGTAGATAACTTCCATTTATATTAAGTCAAGTTACATTTGCATGCTAGTAGGAAAGTACCCTTTATAGAACCAAATTAGTACAAAGCCATGTGAGAAACAAATCTTTTCTACTTAGAAGAGGCATGGCAATTCAATTTAATGATAAAAAAAAATTCCACATTTGTGCTTGTGTCCTAGATTATGATGGGTTCATTCTGTTCTCTTTTGTATCAATTTTAAATAAATATTAAAAAATAATTTGGTAATTAACAGACAATATCCCCTGGTCTAAACTCTCTTTTTACACAGTCTTTATTTGCCGGTTGGACCTTTGCATTTATTTTAATTCCTCCTTAAAATAGGATTCTCTGCCTTACAAAAGATTTTTTTTAAGTCTATGATTGCTGGATTACATATGTATCACTAAACATTACAACTGATAAAAGCTTAAAACCATTTTTAAAAATAGTTTTAAGAAAGCAAAAAATAAAAATGTCACTCCCGAATTCATGCATTCAAGTGTATTTTAATATCAAAGTTAAATGTTAAGTGTTAACAGTGAATCCATGGAGATGGTGTCATACTTTGTAGTCTAAGTACTTTTAAGTAGCACAAGGTCTTTCAACATAATTAGCACAGAATATTGAACCCCGCCAGAAATATGGGATTCGTCATTAAATTTAGAGGCTTCTTTATCTCTCTGAGTCTAATCATGTGTGCAGAAGACTAATTGTTAATGGCATGGTCTTTATTGCTCATAGCTTTCTTTTATTTTAAATGGAATGGTCTGCTTTGTGAGAAATAATTAGGTTTTATAGGCCTACCTGCATAGAGCCTTTTGTTGAATGTCTTATGGTTTTGCCAATTCAGATCCTGAGAGCAATTAGAGGCTGTGGCGGAACTGTTTCTTAAATCACACACATATTGTGTTATTGCCTGCCTTTTATATTTTACCTGCACTAGCAGATGCAGAAGCTTCAGTTACTTGCAAGTACACAGAGTAATTGTTAGCCAATGCAAAAGCTTGGTTTGGGAGGCATGAGCTAGGAAGAGGAACTTGTTATTGTATAAGTCTGGCACATGGCAATGTGTCCTGATGCCTGATATTGTCCCCAAAATAATTATGTTCTCAATTGTAGAAGAATAAGTCTGTAACCATTCTCTAAAACAACGTAGTGTTTCATTGTTTAAAAGGATGGTCAGAGTTGCTAGTCAAGCTGTAGTTTTTCAGAATATAGATTTGTTCAACCAGAATAATTTATTTGCTTCCCATAGTCAGTTGAGAATTATTTGTTGCTCAGTGAGGTAAATAATAGGGACACTTTTCAAAAGCACCCATAACAGTTGTAAAAATCGTTTCATTTCTGAAAGAGTTCAGTTTATATCATGAGTCAGAGACTCAACTGGTGAGATCAGATAGAAGTGTTATCTAAAATGTTACAAGTTTCAATAGTATTTTGAGAGAAATTCATGTCATAATTGAAAAATTTGCTGAATTATTTTGGTTACTTTGCCTATTTGCCTTCTTCATGACATAGAAGGACTCAATGGGATTACTCAATAATTTAATGTTGATGAAAGTAATCACCATTTCTATATTAGAATGTCCCATAAACTGCATGTTATCTTGGAGTTATTTGTCAAATAGCAGTGATGGGCTGGCACTCTCTTTTCCAACATTCTCTTATAAAGATACAGTAAACCCTATGTGTCTACTTTTCCATTTGACTTGAACTTAACAGTGTTTTATCCTCTCTATATGATGCACATGTCAGCCAGTTACCATTTGCTGAGGCAACTGCATTCCTGCTACTGTGTGATCAATAACAGTCAGGGTCTCTTCAATCTTAACAATTTTCTTTAGTGGGAAATTATTTTGTATAGGCTTTGTACCATTCCAACTGACAGGCCATCTTCATTCAAATTTATGATGTCAGGTATTATGAACCCCCAAAAGGCACTGACAATCTCAGAAATATGCATGTACAAATCTATATTTTTTTCTAACCAATCTACTCCGGAAGGGTTTTTTTTTTTTCCAACTGAAATAATAGAAGCGAGATAAATAAATTTGTGACCTACATCCAGTGGCAAACCTGAAGCAAAGTTTGAAAAATGTCATGTGAAGTTGTAGGATCCACATAGAAATATAGTGGTTGAGATTATATAATTTTTTATGTAAAGAAATAGGTCATTGTAAAATGTTTTCATAGCAACAAGTGGTACTGAGACGCTCATTTTCTGAACTTCTTTTTTCATTTTTTTCTAAATTCCTTGCCTCAATAAGGGAAGAAAAAGAAAGCATCTTTTTGTTACCTGACAGATTCAATTTTGGGTAATAGATTTTAGACAGGCAAAAATGCTTATCGCTGCTTTGAAGCATAACTGAGATTTTTGAAATCCTTAGAAGAGTTTACAGTTGTATAAAGAAATTGGCTAATTAAAATGTTATTGAAAGATTATTTGAGGGAATATTCTTTGTTATGGAAAAGAGATGAAGAAAATAGAAAATCCAAGAAACCTTATCAGGTAGAAAGTTTTGTTTTAAATAATTTAACTATTTTTGTCATACAAACTAATGGAATACTTACTTGGTAGTCATGGAGAAACTCTAGCTTACCTGTCCATTTTTTCCCTAATACATATAATATTTTCCATTTACAGCAAGATCCTTTAAACTTGTCCATGCTGTTTTGAGCATTTTGGCTGAGAAAAAAAATTTTGTTTATATTCAAGATATGTATGCCTTGTAAAATCAGTTGTAACAGCGCTGTTTTTGTTGCTGTCAGAAGATCAAACATAACCAAGGAAAAAATTATAAATAATGTTGGGATGATTTGAATAATTTGCCCCTTAAAGTTAGTGAGATTTGGGAAGAATTATGAGTTTTTGATGATTTATAATAATTAAACATCAAATAGTTAAAATAGAAATAATTTGCATATTCCTTGCAAATAGTGTTAGTGTTAGAGCATGAAAAATTTTTATAGTTCTATTTTTAGAGATATAAATTGTTTATATTTTAGTATATGACTTTCTATACTTTTTATGCATATGTAAGTATATTTTATCTACTTAAATGCAGGCATATTGCATTTACTGTTCTACCATTTCTTCTATTCACTTAACAATATAATGAGGATTTATTTATACTTACAGATCTACCACTTTTTAGAAATTAATTATATTACAATTTTTTAAAACAATTCTGATGATTGTGATATGATCTGTTTTCAAATTATGTCATTGTAAACATTATCATAACAAATGTTCTTATTCATATATCTTTAAATACTTATTCAATTATCCTTCTAGTACAGTTTTCTGGAAATAGATTTGCAGGCTCAAAGGTTCTCAGACAGATAATATTATTTTGCACTCCCACCAATAAATGCACTCCCACAATAACATTTTCCTCAACTATCTTTCATGTTATGTGTTACTCTGATAGGTTAGACAATATTTAATTGGTTTTTAAATCTTCTGCTTTTTTTTAAGTAATACATTGGAAGTGTTTTCAGCCATTGGATTGAGCAGTCATTACCAAATCTATAGCTATGGATAGCTACATGTATATATCAATGTGCAGATATAGATCATATGGACATAAATAGAGACCTAGTTATAGACATAGTTATAAATATAGATGTAGACAGATATATTTACATAGACAAGGGTACACACACATACATCTTTCCCTATCAGCAAGCCTTTGCTTACACTGTTTCACCAACCTAGAAACTTTGATTCTCCATATTCACCTTGATTCATCCTGGGAAGCTGAGCTTAGAGTCCACTTTTCTTGCTGAGCCATAATCATTTTTGATTGCCTTGTCAGAAATCTCATCTTTCTTCCTAGAACACTATGGTGCCTTGCACTCTCCTATAACACTTATCCTATATTCTCTTGAATTTCACTTAGGCATATCTCAGCTTCAGTATTCATAGATCAGCTCCTCGGTTGCAGGAACCATTTCTGACGTATCTGACATGCACAGATACCTTAGGATTTGGCAATAGTTATTGAGTTGGGGAAGGTACTAAGTAAGTGTTGTGTACATATGAATCTCCATTGTTGTTTGCCACACGAGGAGTAAATTTTGAGAAATATGGTGTTTTGGAAAAAGAACATGGGGCACGAAGTCAGAGAATTTGCCATTTTATTGCTGTGTGACTTTGAAAATCTTTCTTATCTTCTACGAACCTCAGTTTAATTTACCTGTGAAATGAAAGTAATAACAAAAGTAGTAAGCACATCACAAAGTAGTAATGAAGAATCAACAAGATAATGGCTTGACAAGTACTTTGGAGATTTTTCTATAAACATAAATTATATTATTATTACAGCTAAGATTTCTGAATTTTTATGTCAGTGGAAAGTAAATAAGACTGAGTCCCTCACCCCTTGTGTGTACCTTATTATGTAAATTTTAAGTAACTGGGTGGATAACAAGATTCCAGATATTAATGTTGTGACCATATGCATTCATCAGAAATTGTTTAGTAAAAGCAGAAAGAAAAATCGACTCACAAATAGGGTGATACTCTCTTTCCTGTATGATGGAATAGTTAAATTAATGGCTAAATCTAATTAAGAAATTGGAAAATTACAGCATGCCTACTGCAATACTAAACCCAATGGACTGTGAGATAGGGATATGGTAACACTCAAAAATTACCTCACCGTTGTTGAATATTAAAGTGATTTTGCTACCTTTCCTTAAAAATAAAACAGCCCTTGCAATTACATTTTGTAATTTCTTACTAGTTCAAAAATTAATGACTTTTACTGTAATAAATGGATCATCACAGGTGACAAAGCACAGTTTTAATTAACAGTGACAGGTAAAGCTCCTTATGGTCCAATTGAATTTATATTAGCAATTATATAAGAAATTATATTTTTATCATCACAGTTTTACATTGAGGCCAAGAGTACTAATCATACATAGTCTTGCCCCTAATGTTTTGTGGGGCATGGGCAAGTATATAAAAATTATGAAATAAGACACAAACTGTTAAGTATGTCTTCCTACCTTTATAAATATACTTTCAGAATGACCTAGAAGCTCGGGTTTGAATTTATAGTTCTCTGACTCTTGGACTCCCACTGCAGACCTTGCTGGCAAGCAGGCCCTGCACTTGTTGCCTGAGCAGTTTCCTGTCTACCCACAGCTCAGTGCTACACCACAGGGGCCCTGCTCTCCTGCTCCAGCAAACCTTACTTCTATGCCCTGTCATCACCACCTCTTGGTTCCCAAAGGCTGTGATTTAGCCAACCTTCTGGTCTAGGGATACACACACTAGTAATGCATTCTACCTTCAGGGGAACAACCAGGAAACAGGCCTGCACAGAACCTGCATTGGGCTCAGGACCATTGGGGCAAGAAATATCAGAGTTTTAGATACCTGGAGAATAGCCTAGAAAAGATATCACAGACTGCAGGAAGACATATCCATTTGGCCCTGCACAGATTCCTTGTCCCCTGAGGGAGAGTACAGAATGGCAGAGAGTCATAGTGAGGCTTTCTGAAGCACAGGGCACAGCCCAGGGGTTCACCTTGCCTAGGCGTAGGGGTGGCAACGATCATACATTAAGCACGTGAGCATATTTCAGAGACATCAATTAGACAATGGCACACATATTTCAATGATGCTAATAAGTCTAATACGTTGATTTTAAATTATATATGCTTTAGGAAAAAGTAAAGCTTTATATTTAAACCAACGTGTTATTCAGTATACTAATTTTATTTTAAAAATGAGGTTCTCCATAATGGGATTTCCATTGTATTGTAGTACTGTTTCCTTTTTAATATATTTGTAGGACATTTAGTTATTGAGAGATCTAGGTTCTGAATGTCAAAAACACAAAGCATACCAAATAATTTAGACACAGAGATAACTATGGCCATGAGTGTATGCACCAGTCAGTCACACTAATTTAGTGATTTAATAAAAACAGGTTTCTTTTCTTTTTCTTTCTTTCTTTCTTTCTTTCTTTTTCTTTCTTTCTTTCTTTCTTTCTTTCTTTCTTTCTTTCTTTCTTTCTTTCTTTCTTTCTTTCTCCCTTTCTTTCTTTCTCTCTTTCTCTCTTTCTTTCTTTCAGGTTCTCACTCTGCCATTGGGGCTAGAGTGCAGTGGTGTCACCATAGCTCGCTGCAACCTCAAATTCCTGGGCTGGGCTCAAGGAATCCTCATGCCTCAGCCTCCCAAGTAGCTGGGACTATAGGCACGTGCCAACATACCTGGCCGATTTTTCCATTTTATGTAGAGATGGGGTCTCACTATGTTGCTCAAGCTGATCTTGAACTCCTGGCCTCAAGCGATCCTCCTACCTTGACCTCCCAAAGTGCTGGGATTACAGGCATGAGCCACTGCACCTGGCCTAGAGGACTGTGTCTGTTATGAGTCAGCCCAGGGCTCTGTTCTGTATCATGTTCCTTCTGGGATCCATGCTGACCCAGTAGTCAGTCCTGGTCTTACAAGTTGTAGTGAAGAGGTGAAGAAGAACTATGGTAAATCTTACATTACCAATTGTGTGCTCAGAGGAAACAAGTAACACTTGTTTCTTCCGGCCATAACTCATTAGCAAAAATTAGTCATAATGATCCTGGGGTTCCAGAAGGAAATAGAACCAGAATATTCATTAAGCAGAACAAATAACTACTCCTATACAGTATACACATGCATATATCTAAGAAAGCATAAGAAACAATTTGGAAGCATATGCACCAAATTTTTATTAATAATAATAGTGCTTACCTTGAGAGTGGAGTGTGGGTGGTGTCTACATTTTTAAAACTTTGTGTGTGTTTTCAGTGCTTTTGTAATATTTATTAAACTAAGGCTGTAAGATAGACTTTAAAAGTATAAATGGCTAAGGTAATACTCATATATTGAAAATAAAAAGATATTATTCATCTAACAGTAGTTTCACCTTCATGCCACACCAAACTGGTGTTGGACATATCTTTAAATTTGAGATTCAGTAGACATAACTACCTATGGATTTTTAAATGGAGGTATGTGTATGTGTATATATATATATGTATATATATACACACACACACATATATATACACACACACATATATATATCTCAAATGATACAGTAAATGATATTAGACTTATATGCAATAGAAAAGGACCAAAAAGTTACCCAGTTTGTTTTTCTTTACTTCTATGGGACACTGTATATTCTGGAACCTCACTACTGCCATATTTAACATTTCATTTAATATTCTATTGTTAACTGTATTCCTACTCACATTTTTAAAATATCTCTACATAGATTTGCCAGAATTTATACATTTCTTTCTTACTTGACTGTCCAGCAGAGTCTAAGTTTTCAGTATTTAAATATCTAAACTAAGTTTTAAATGCAATATTTCTGAATTATTTCCAATTGTTGCCTACTAAAAGTAAGTCATATTGCTTAAAAGTAATTCAGTTTTCTAAGACTTGGTTTATGAATACTTGGTAAGTCTACACCTACAACAACCTTTGAATGCCCCGCAGCACACAAGTTCAATGTCTTTGATAGCAGGGGTTTTGTTAAATTAATGAAACCTTAATAATTAAATTTTTAATTGCATCTGTAAATTTTTCATTAACTGAGAACTTTTTAACAACGAAGTCCCTTTTTACTTGGGACAATTGGAGGCAATACATACACTAATTCAGGTTTAGCAGACTCAAATCATAATAAGAACCAGCCAAGTACCATGCAAGAGTAAATTGAGTAGTCCATGAGAAAACAGGGACTCATGCTTCCTGCAATGACCTGGGAGTGTATTCTCCTTTTAAAGGTATTCTAGTTACAACTATTTTAAAGTACCAGCAAAACCACACTCTTATTGGCAAAATTTGAGTATCTGGCTATGAGTTTGAGACTCCAGAATTCAGATCCTTGTTTATTATACATATTTATTTTTTGTTCAATATTTACCTGCATAGCCAAGGAGGTCCATAAATTGCCATATTCTAAATTATGCAAACAAGAAAAACATAAAATCAAGAGATACAAAGAATCTCAGGGGAAATAATAGTATTGATTTTATGACAGGTATATAGTTTCGTTGATCTCATTCTGGCCATCTTTTGGATTTAAATGATTCACAGTAATATTTCACGGATACTCCAATTTAGATGCTTTATGGTTAAGAACCAACGGTGGCTTGGTAGTTTCTTTCTGATCATGGTGGAAGAAATATTAGTGTGTAACTTGCTTTTCAGGTCAGGGAGAAGTAGTGCAATTTCCCAAGTCAAAACATGGAGCACAAAGAAAAGAAGTCTCCAACGAAACACAAAATGTTACAGCTACCGCTTATGACACATCTGTGTTTCCTCTGCTAATGCATGATAGCAGCGAGGCTCATTATTTTCATATTTCTAAGTTCAAGTCAGCCAAGGGATTAAAAGAAAAATGGAAGCTGAAGGGACTTCTTTTGCCAGGGGAATCTCTCCATTATTCATACCTCTTACATGCTCTTAGGGGTATGTACTAAGTATTGCGGCTGCTTATGCTTGTTACTGAAATTAGTCTACTAAGGTGCTGATGAGTCATCGAGAAATAGCAGCCCTGCTACTGAAGGAGGTAAGGTTAGAGACCAGAACCTGACTGACAATGAGGCAGTCTGGTTTGCCTTTTGACATGCTGAGCAACAGCTCTTTACTTTCCCCCAGAGTAGGGACAGTTCTTGTTACAAGTCTGGAGAGGCACTGAGACCAAGGCTGATCACTAAGTGGGGCAGAGTAAGCAATAGAAAATTAAGGGCCACAGCAATACAGGTCGTTTTACTTTTGAATCTTACGTTTGCTAAGTGCCACGGAGTATTTTGTTCCTGCTTTCATGAAGGTGTAAAAAGTGAATTGAATAAAGATCAGGAAATACATGGACATACATTCTATGATTAAGCTTAATTACCTATGGGATATGTGGTATGTGCTAACCACTGTGTTGAGTGTTTTCATTTTGGGTTGTTTGGTTTAGTTTTGTTTCGTTTTTAGTCAGTTCATATAATTCTTAGATTAATTCAGTGAGGTAATTGTTGTACTTGGATTTCTAAATAAGGACACTGAAACTTAGAGGAGGTAAGATGCTTGCTTAAGAGAACATAACTAGAAAGGACTAGAAAGGAGATTTCAATCCATGTCTGTTTAACTTCAAGGCCTAAAGTAGCCATTCTTTGTTAGCTATAGTTAAGCTAGTTATGCCTAAGATTCTTAACCACTAAGCTTGTCAGGATATTTAGCACCATGGTCAAGATTTGGGACCTAGTCAAGGCTGCTTGGACTCAGATTCTGGCTCCACCATCTAATACCCATGTGACTTTGAACAAGTTATTTTACTTTTTTGATCCTTAAATGTCTTATTGTAAAATGAGGATAATACTAAAATTTAATTCCTAAGGGCCTCAATAATATTAAATGAATTAATACATGCAAGTGCTTAAAACAAATAGGACCTAACCCATAGAAAGTGCTGCATAAATAGTAGTCATTATTGCTATCATTATCATTATAATTACTAATTTTTAAATATCACCAATCCTACAAGTAAATATTAAGCAATATCCTTATAAATAAGTAAAATACTTGTGTTTGTTTCTTAAAACTTGAGGTATTAAAATTTGATTTTTTAAAGTTAAGGAATATATAATCTATTAGACAAAAAATTAATTTTAAGACTTCAAAACAGGTTGATAGGGTGGAGAGAAATACAAAAGAACAAAAAATGAAAAGAAGACAGACAGACATGGAGGAAAAAAGGGAGAGACAGCAGCAGGTAGGTCAGGGACAATGATATCCTTAAAGAAAAAAGGACAAATAGACACTCAAAGAGACTATGTTCATCAAGTGACACAATTAGCTTGTTATTTCAAATGAACTATACTTTAAAGAAGGTTGCATTTCCATAATTCTAAGCAGATATCAAAATATCTTCTCTTTGTAATTTCTCAGAAGGAAGCTGAAATTGAGTTTTCCAAAAAATAGCTGTCACGGTATCATTGGACACTCTGTGATAATAGGAAATAAGAATAAATTAGAACAGGAGTGAAGTCCCAAATAAACAAAAAATAAAAGAATGGATACATTATCAGTGTTTTCTTTACTCGGTAAAATATATGCGTTATTTGACTTTACAAATTACAAAGACACATGACTTTATAACTTAGTTTTCTTTTGCTTTAAAATTGTCTTATTTTTTTCTTTATCTTGGTGGACTGCTAATGAGTTAGTGTGATGGAAAAGTAGGACGGTTAAGACAAGGGTGGCACCAAATGTTAGCTTTATATTTTCAAATTTGGTGTTTAGGCCACTGACAATTGCCATTCCTTTTTTAAAAAATTGTAAATTATTTCCGTTTTAAAATTATAATAATTCTGTGTTGTGAAGTGAGATTTCCTGGTTTATTTCACCACTTACCGTATAACATATTCTGGACAATTATTTGACCTTTCTGCATTCTTTATTTTTAAGGTGGGATTAATGATAATACAGGGTCCTTGAAGGAATTAAGTGAGCTAATATATGCAAAGTGTTAGAATATAGCCTTACACCCATCTGTACTCCATAAATGTTAACTATTAGCAGAACTATTATGTGCATGATTAAATTTTTTAGCTTACTTTCTATAAAACAAATCACATATGCACCCATTAGATATTATAACAATGCTTAAAAGAGATTTGACTTTATATATAGCTTTATACCTAAAGAGCTATTCAGAGCAGTATTTAAAACAAGCTTTTTATGGCTTGTTCCATCCGAGTAAGTTGGAGATGGCTGAAGGATGCAAAGATAAAGTAGAATGATGAAGGAAAAACTAAACTAAGGAAAGGAGGTGGGTAATAAATACTTGAATGCAAGGTATAATGGAAATATATTTACAACTAGAAACTGCGTTATTAGAACATAATGTCTTTTGAGGACATTAAGTTTTTAAGGTTTAAATTAGAGGATTAAATTGGTTGTAATGATCGGTTGTAACAGTATCTTTTGAAAACATTCGTATTTTTTATGTTATGTTGCCAGCTCAGCTAAGAATGTCTTGCAAGTGGAAATGCAACTGTTGATAGCTCTAGGAATATAAACTTTCATTCACTCATTTATGAAATCTTCGTTAAGCACTTTTTAAAAATAGTGTTTAAAAGCATGGGCTCTGGAGTCAGATGACTTAGTGTTCAAAATTCACTTCCATCCCTGATAGCTACAATTCTGCTTAACCTCTGTGCTTCTTTATTTCTTTATCTATAAAATGGGGCCATTTTGTGATAGTGTCTATCACAAAAGATTGTTTGGGGAACTGGACTAATGCAGGAAGAAGTCTTAGAATTGTGCCCAATACGATATTTGTATTCCATAAGTATAACGATTATTATATTAATATTAATCTTTAGGCTAGGAGAAATGGTGATGAAAAAAGGATGCTGTTCTTGGTCTCAAGCTGACTTGCAAGTCAATTGGAGGAGACTAAAGAGTAAACAGGCTCTCACGATACAGCATGGCAATTGTCCTGAAGCCGATAGAGGTATGTACACGTTACTGCTAGAGCAGAGTAGGGGGAACTCATTCGTCTTAGGGAATAAAGTGTGCCTGTCTGGAGAAAATGATCTCTTAACTGGATCCCAAAAGAATGAGATGTAACTTGGGAAGGGTATGGGGAAGGGTATCAAAGCTTGAAGAAA
>RJWJ010011072.1:0-45346 GCA_004363605.1 Indri indri
CTCCAGTGAGACTGGCCTTTATCAAAAAGTCCCAAAACAATAAATGTTGGTGTGGATGCGGAGAGATAGGAACACTCATACACTGCTGGTGGGACTGCAAACTAGTGCAACCTCTGTGGAAAGCCATATGGAGATTCCTTAAAGAGATGCAAGTAGAATTACCATTTGATCCAGCAATCCCATTACTGGGCATCTACCCAAAAGAACAAAAGTTGCTCTAGGAAAAAGACACCTGCACTCGAATGTTTATAGCAGCACAATTCACAATTGCAAAGATGTGGAAACAACCCAAGTGTCCATCAATACATGAATGGATTAATAACATGTGGTATATGTATACCATGGAGTACTATTCAGCTTTAAGAAACAATGGTGATATAGCACCTCTTGTATACTTCTGGATAGAGCTGGAATGCATTCTACTAAGTGAAGTATCCCAAGAATGGAAAAATAAGCACCACATGTACTCACCGTCAAATTGGTGCTAACTGAACAACACATAAGTGTACATATAAGAATAACATCTATTGGATGTTTGGCAGGGGAGGAGGGGGAAGGGGGAAGGGTTGAGGGGAGGAGGGGACGGGTATATGCATACACAAAGAGTGCAATGCGCACCATCTGAGAGATGGACACGCTTGAAACTGGAACTTGGGGGGAAGGGAGGGCAAGGGCCACATACGTAACCTAAACATCTGTACCCCGATAATAACATACAATAAAAAAAAAGAAAAGACCTCTCCTTTCTCAAGTGCTTTTGACTACATACTATACTCACTGCTGTCTTTGTCAAAGTTGTGGAATCCTATAAATTGCCCTATGTCTAGCAGCTTTCTATGAGGGAATATATGCATTGGAATTTATAACTCCATTGGGCCTAGAAGTTTCATACTTACAATGAAAAGAGTTCTGCTTTCGTAGGTGTGTTTGAGTACAAACTATACCCACTGCTTTATTTCTCATAGTTGTGGAATCCTGTCAACTGCCCTATGTCTAGCAGCTTTCTCTGAGACAATGTATGTGTTTGTATCTAAACTCCATTCGGCCTAAAAGTTACATAGTTATAATGAAAATACTTTTCTTTTCTTACATGTTTTTTACTACAAACAATACCCACTGCTTTCTTTCTCAAAGTAGTGTAATCCTGTAAATTGGGCCATGTCTGGCACCTTTCTCTGAGAGAACGTACGCATTTGTATCTGTAACTCCATTCTACATAATAGTCTCATAATGAAAAGACTTCTACTTTCTTACGAGTGTTTGACTACAAACTATACCCACTGCTTTCTTTCTCAAAGTTGTGCCATCCTGTAATTTGGGCCATGTCTAGCAACTTTCTCTGAGAGAATGTAAGCTTTTGTATCTGTAACTCCATTAAGCATAAAAGTTTCATACGTGTAATGAAAAGAGTTCTACTTTCTTACGAATGTTTGACTACAAAGTATACCCAAAGCTTTCTTTCTCAAAGGTGTGTAATCTGGGAAACTACCCCACGTGTGGCAGATTTATCTGAGAGAATATATGCATTTGTATCTGTAACTCCATTCTGCCTAGAAGTTTCACAGTAATAATGAAAAGACTTCTGTTTTCTTCGGTGTGTTTGACTACAAACTATACCCACTGCTTTCTTTCACAAAATTGTGCAATCCCGTAAATTTACCCATGTCCAGCCACTTTCTCTGAGAGAATGTATGTGTTTGTATCTATAACTCCATTGACCCTAAAAGCTAGATATTCATCATAAAGACTTCTGCTTTCTTTGCTGTGTTTGACTTCAAACTATACCCACTGATTTCTTTCTCAAAGATGTGTATCCTGTAAATTGCCCCATGTCTACTAGCTTTCTCTGAGAGAATATGTGCGTTTGTATCTGTAACTCCATTTGGCCTAAAATAAACACACTTATAAAGAAAAGACTTCTCCTCTCTTACGTACATTTGAGTAAAACTATGCCCACTGCTTTCTCTCCTACAGTTGTGCTGTCCCTTAACTTGGGCCTTGTCTAGCTACTTTCTCTGAGAGAATGTATGCGTTTGTATCTATAACTCCATTCAGCCTAAATGTTACATACTTATAGTGAAAAGACTTCTGCTTTCTTAGTTGTGTTTGAGTACAAACTATACCCACTGCTTTCTTTCTCAAAGCTGTGTAATCCTGTAAATCAGGCCATGTCTAGCAGCTTTCTCTGAGAGAACGTATGCATTTGTATCTGTAACTCCATTCACCATTAAAGTTTCATACTTAAAATGAAAAGACTTCTACTTCCTTAGGAGTGTTTGACTACAAACTATACCCACTGCTTTCTTTCTCAAAGTTGTGCCATCCTGTAAATTGGGCCATGTCTAGCAGCTTTCTCTGAAAGAATGTATGCATTTGTATCTCTAACTCCATTCTGCCTAAAAGTTTCACAGTGATAATGAAAAGACATCTGCGTTCTTCGGTGTGTTTAACAGCAAACTATACCCATTGCTTTCTTTTCAAAGTTGTGCAGTCCTGTAAATTGCCCCATGTGTAGTAAATTTCTCTAAGAGAACGTATTCATTTGTATCTGTAACTCCATTCGGCATGAAAGTTTCATTCTGATAGTGAAAAGACTTCTGCTTTCTTAGGAGTGTTAGACTACAAACTATACCCACCTGTTTCTTTCTCAAAGCTGTGTAATCTGTAAATTGCCCCTTGTCTAGCAGTTTTCTCTGAGAGAATCCATGCGTCTGTACATGTAACTCCATTCGGCATAAAATTTACATACTTATAATGAAAAGACTTCTCCTTACTTACATGCGATTTACTACAAAATGCACCCCCAGCTTTATTTCTCAAAGCTGTGTAATCCTGGAAATTACCCCATGTGTGGCAGCTGCATCTGAGAGAATATATGCATTTGTATCTGTAACTCCATTCTGCCTAAAAGTTTCACAGTAATAATGAAAAAACTTCAGCTTCCTTCAGTGTGTTTAACTGCAAACTATACCCACTGCTTTCTTTTTGACAGTTGTGCAATCCTGTAAATTGCCCATGTCTAGCAACTTTCTCTGAGAGAATGTATGAGTTTGTATCTATCACTCCATTCAGCCTAAAAATTACATACTCATAATGAAAAGACTTCTTCTTTCTTACGTGCATTTGACACAAACTATATCCACTGCTTGCTTTCTCAAAGTTGTGCTATCCTGTAATTTGGGCCATGTCTAGCAGCTTTCTCTGAGAGAATATATGTGTTTGTATCTGTAACTCCATTTGGCCTAATAGTTTCATACTTGTAATGAAAAGACTCTGCTCTCTTGTGTGCATTTGACTACAAACTATACCCACTGCTTTCTTTTTCAACGTTGTGCAATCCTGTAAATTGCCCAATGTCTAGCAGCTTTCTCTGAGAGAATGTATGCGTTTGTATCTGTAACTCTATTCGGCCTAAATGTTACATAGTTATAATGAAAAGACTTCTGCTTTCTTATGTGCATTTTACTCTAAACTATACCCACTCCTTTCTTTCTCAAAGTTCTTCAAATCTGTAATTTGGGCCATGTCTAGCAGCTTTGTCTGAGAGAATATGTGCGTTTGTATCTGTAACTCCATGCGGCCTAAAAGTTTCATACTTACAAGGAAAAGATTTCTGCTTTCTTAGGTGTGTTTGCCTACAAACTATACCCACTGGTTTCTTTCTCAAAGTTGTGGAATCCTGTAAATTGCCCTATGTCTAGCAGCTTTCTATGAGGGAATGTATGCGTTGGTATCTGTAACTCCATTGGGCTTAAAAGTTTCATACTTATAATGAAAAGGGTTCTGCTTTCTTAGGTGTGTTTTACTACAAACCATTCCTACTGCTTTCTTACTCATAGTTGTGGAATCCTGTAAACTGCCTTATGTCTACCAGCTTTCTATAAGGGAATGTATGCATTTGTATCTGTAACTCCATTCGGCCTAAAAGTTACATAGTTATAGTGAAAAGACTTCTGCTTTCTTAGCTGTGTTTGACTACAAATTATATCAACTGGTTTCTTTCTCAAAGTTGTGTAATCTGTAAATTGCTCCATGGCTAGCAGCTTTCTCTCTAGAATATATACATTTGTATCTGTAACTCCATTTGGCCTAAAAGTTACATACTTATAATGAAAAGACTTCTACTTTCTTACGTGTGTTTGACTAGAAACTATACCCACTTCTTTCTTTTTAAAGTTGTGCAATCCTGTAAATTGGGCCATTCTAACATCTTTGTCTGAGAGAATGTATGCATTTGTATCTGTAACTCCGTTCAGCCTAAAAGTTTCATACTTATAATGAAAAGACTTCTGCTTTCCTAGGTGTGTTTGACTGGAAACTATACCCACTGGTTTCTTTCTCAAAGTTGTGTAATCTGTGAAATGCACTTTTCTACCAGCTTTCTCTGTGGAATCTGTGCATTTGTGTCTGTAACTCCATTCGGCCTAAAAGTTACATACCTAATATCAAAAGACTTCTCCTGTCTTACGTGTGTTTGACTACAAAGTATACTCACTGCTTTTTCCTCAAAATTGTGGAATCCTGTAAATTGTCCTATGTCTAGCAGCTTTCCGTGAGGGAATGTATCCTTTGGTACCTGTAACTCCATTCGGCCTAAAAGTTTCAACTTATAATGAAAAGAGTTCTGCTTTCTTAGGTGTGTTTAACCACAAACTATACCCACTTCTTTCTTTCTCATAGTTGTGGAACCTGTAAACTGCCCTATGTCTAGAAGCTTTCCATGAGGGAATGTATGCATTTGTATCTGTAACTCCATTTGGCCTAAAAGTTACATACTTATAGTGAAAGAACTTCTGCTTTCTTAGGTGTGTTTGATTACAAACTATACCACTGCTTTCTTTTTCAAAGTTGTGGAATCTTGTAAATTACCCCATGTCTAGGAACTTTCTCGGAGAGAATGCATACGTTTGTATCTATAACTCCATTCAGGCTAAAAGTTACATACTTACAATTAAAAGACTTCTCCTTTCTTATGGGTGTTTGGCTACAAACTATAGCCACTGCTTTCTTTTTCAAAGTTGTGCAATCCTGTAAATTGCCCAATGTCTAGCAGCTTTCCCTGAGAGAATGTATGTGTTTGTACCTGTAACTCCATTTGGCCTAAAAGTTACATACTTATAATGAAAAGACTTTTGCTTTCTTAGGTGTGTTCAACTACAAACTCTATACACTGCTTTGTTTCTCAATGATGCACAAATTTATAAATAGACTGATCTCTAGCAGCTTTCTGTGAGAGAAAATATGTGTTTGTATATGTAACTCCCAGCCTAAAAGTTACATATTTCCAAGGAAATGACTTCAGCTTTCTTCATTGTGTTTGACTACAAACTCTATACTACTTTGTTTCTCAAAGTTTGGCAAACCTACAAATTGCCCAATGTCTAGCATCTTTCTCTGAGAGAATGTATGTATTTGTATATGCAACTCCATTCAGCCTAAAAGTTACACACTTCCAAACAAATGACTTCTCCTTTCTGAGGTGTGTTTTACTAAAATCCCTACACACTGCTTTGCTTCTCAATCTTGTTCAACCCTTTGAATTGCCCAACGTCTAGAGGCTTTCTCTGATAGACTCTGTGGGTTTATATTTGTAACTCCATTCAGCCTAAGAGTTACATACCTCCAATGAAATGACTTCTCCTTCCCCAGTTGTGGTTGACTAAAAACTCTGCACACTACTTTGTTTCCCAAAGTTGTGCAAACCTATGAATTCCCAATGTCTAGCTGCTTTCTCTGAGAGAATGTATGCATTTGTGTATGTAACTGCGTTGGGCCTAAAAGTTGCATTCTTCCAATGAAATGATTTCTCTTCCCATACACCTGTTTAACTAGAAACTGGACACACAAATTTGTTTCTCAAAGTGGTGCAAACCTATAAATTGCCCAATGTCTAGCATCTTTATGTGAGACAATGTATGCATTTGTATATGTCACTCCATTGAGCCTAAAAGTTACATACTTCCAAATAAATGGCTTCTCCTTCCTTAAGTGTGTTTGACTACAAACTCTGCACACCACTTTGTTTCTCAACGTTTTGCAAACCTATATTGCCCAATGTCCAGCAGCTTTCTCTGAGAGAATGTATGCCTTTGTGTATGTAACTCCATTCACGCTTAAAGTTACATACTTGCAACATAATGACTTCTCCTTATTAGTTGTATTTGACTGCAAATTCTGCACACTACTATATTTCTCAACATTGTGCAATCCTATAAATTAGCCAATGTCTAGCAGCCTTCTCTGAGAGAATGTTTCCTTTTGTATATGGAAATCCATTCATCCGAAAACTTTCATACTTAAAATGAAATGACTTCTCCTTCCTTATGTGTGTTTCACTAGAACCTCTACACACTGCTTTGTTTCTCAAAGTTTTGTAAACCTATAAATTTTCCAATGTTTAGCAGCTTTCGTAGAGAGAATGTACGTGTTTGTATATGTAACTCAATTCAGCCTTAAAGTTACATACTTACAACAAAATGACTTCTCCTTTCTTAGGCGTGTTTGACTAGAACCTCTACACACTACTTCGTTTCTCAAAGTTTTGAAAACTTACAAATTTCGCAAGGTCTAGCCGCTTACTCTGAGAGATTTTGTGCATTTGTATATGTAAGTCCATTCAGCCTAAAGGTTACATGCGTCCAAAGGAATGACTTCTCCTGTGTTAGTTGTGTTTGACTACAAACTCAGCACACTACTTTCTTTCTCAGAGTTTTGAAAACCTATCAATAGCCCAATGTCTAGCAGCTTTCTCTGAGAGAATGTATGCATTTGTGTATGTATCTCTATGCAGCCTAAGAGTTAGATATTTCCAATGAAATGATTTCTCATTTCTTAGGTGTGTTTGACTACAAACTCTGCACTCTACTGCGTTTCTCAAAGTTTGGAAAACCTATAAATTGCCCAGTGTCTTGCATCTTTATGTGAGACAATGTATGCATTTGTATATGTAACTCCATTGAGCCTAAAAGTTACATACTTCCAACAAAATGACTTCTCCCTTCTTAGGTGTGTTCGACTACAAACTCTACACACTGCTTTGTTTCTCAATGTTGCACAAACCTATAAATAGACCGATGTCTAGCAGCTTTCTGTGAGAGAAAGTATGCGTTTGTATATTTAACTCCATTCAGCCTAAAAGTTACATACTTCCAAGGAAATGACTTTGGCTTTCTTCATTGTGTTTGACTACAAACTCTACACTACTTTGTTTCTCAAAGTTTGGCAAATCTACAAATTGCCCAATGTTTAGCATCTTTCTCTGAGAGAATGCATGCGTTTGTATATGTAACTCCATTCACCCTAAAAGTTACATACCTCCAATGAAATGACTGCTCCTTTCTTAGTTGTGTTTGACTAGAAACTCTGCACACTACTGTGTTTCCCATAGTTGTGCAAACCTATGAATTCCCAATATCTAACAGCTTTCTCTGAGATAATGCATGCATTTGTATATGTAACTCCACTAAGCCTAAAATTTACATAGTTCCAACTAAATGACTTGTCATTTTTTATGTTTGTTTGACTGCAAACTCTACACACTGCTTTGTTTCTCAATGTTGTTAAAACCCATAAATTTCCCAGTGTCCAGCGGCTTTCTTGGAGAGAATATATGCATTTGTGTATTTATCTCCATTGAGCTTAAAAGTTAGATATTTCCAACGAAATGACTTCTCATTTCTTAGGTGTGTTTGACTACAAACTCTGCATGCTACTTTCTTTCTCAAAGTTATGCAAACCTATAAATTGCCCAATGTCTGGCAGCTTTCTCTGAGACAATGTATGAGTTGGTATATGTAACCCCATTCGGCCTAAAGGTCAACCTCTTCCAACGAAATGACTTCTCGTTTCTTAGATGTGTTTGATTACAAACTCTACACACTGGTTTGTTTCTCAAAGTTGTCCAATCCTATAAAGTGCCCAGTGTCTAGCAGCTTTGTCTGAGAGAATGTATGCATTTTTATATGTAACTACATACCACCTAAATGTTACCCTCCTCAAACTAGATGACTTCTCCTTTCTTAGGTTTGTTTGGCTATAAACTCTATACACTGCTTTGTTTCTCAAAGTAATACAAACCTGTAAATTGCCCAATGCCTAGCAGCTTTCTCTGAGAAAATGTATGCCTTTCTATATGTGACTCCATTCCACATAAAAGTTACCGTCTTCCATTGAAATGATCTCTCCTCTCTTACGTGTGTTTGACTAGACACACTGCACACTGCTTTGTTTCTCAAACTTGTGCAGACCTCTAAAGTGCCCAGTGTATATTAGATTTCAATGAAAGAATGGGTGCATTGATATAGGTAACACTATTCCACCTAAAAGTTACCATGTTCCAATGACATGACTTCTGGTCTTAGGTGACTTTGACTAGAAACTCTACACACTGCTTTGTTTCTCAAAATTGTGCAAACCGATAAAATTCCCAATGTCTAGCAGCTTTCTATAAGAAAATGTATGCATTTCTATATGTAACTGCATTTGGCCTAAAAGTTACATTTTTCCAATTAAATGACTTTTCCTGTCTTAGGTTTGTTTTACTAGAAACTCTACACTGCTTTGTCTCTCTAAGTTGTATAAACTAATAAATTGCCAAATGTCTAGTAGCTTTCTCTGAGAGAAGGCATGTGTTTGTACATGTAACTCCATTTGGCCTAAAGGTAGCCATCTTCCAAAGTCTCAGGATACAAAATCAATACACACAAATCTGTGGCATTCATATATGCCAAAAACAGTCAAGCTGAAGATCAAATCAAAAACAATTCCTTTTACAATAGCCCCAAAGAAAATTAAATATCTAGGAATATATTTAATGAAAGATGTAAGAGACTTATACAGGGAGAACTACAAAACGCTAAAAAAAGAAATTATAGAAGATGTAAACAGATGGGAAAACCTACCTTGCTCATGGATTGGCAGAATCAATATCATTAAAATGTCCATACTACCTAAAGTGATCTACAGAATTAATGCAATCCTTATCAAAATCCCGTTATCATTCTTTACAGATCTGAAAAAAATAATTCTACACTTTGTATGGAACCTGAAAAGACCTCGTATCCAAAGTAATCTTAAGTAAAAAGAACAAACTGGGAGGTATCAGTCTACCAGACTTCAAGCTGTACTATCAGGCTATAGTAACTAAAACAGCTTGGTACTGGCACAAGAACAGAGTCATTGACCTCTGGAACAGGACTAGAATCCAGAGATGAAACCATCCACATATGGTAATCTAATCTTTGACAAAGCTGACAAAAACATACACTGGGGAAAAGAATCTCTTTTCAATAAATGGTGCTGGGAAAACTGGATAGCTACATGCAGAAGATTGAAACAGGACCCCCACCTCTCACCTCTCACAAAAATCAATTCAAGATGGATAACAGATTTAAACCTAAGGTATGGGAACTTAAGAATTCTAAATTAAGATGTTGGGAAGACCCTTTCAGACATCAGCCTAGGCAAGGAATTCTTGAAGAAGAACCCCAAAGCAATTGCTGCAGCAACAAAAATAAATAAGTGGGATTTAATCAAATTAAAAAGCTTCTGCACTGTCAAGGAAACTATCATTAGAGTGAAATAGACAGCCCACAGAATGGGAAAAAATATTTACTCTCTACACATCTGATAAAGGGCTGATAACCAGAATCTATCTAGAACTCAAAAAAATCAACAAGAAAAAATCAAACAACCCCATCAACAAATGGGCAAAGGAAATGAACAGAAACTTTTCAAAAGAAGACAGAATAATGGCCAGCAAACATAAAAAAATGCTCAACATCTTTAATCATTAGAGAAATGCAAATCAAAACTGCAATGAGATATCACCTAACCCCAGTAAGATTGGCCTCTATCAAAAGATCCCAAAACATCAAATGCTTTCGAGGATGTGGAGAGATAGGAACATGCTTATACTGCTGGTGGGACTGCAAATTAGTGCAACCTCTGTGGAAAAGAATGTGGAGATACCTCAGAGAGCTAAAAATAGAAATACCATTCGATCCAGCAATAGCACTATCAGGCATCTACCCAAAAGAGCACAAAACATTCTATGATAAAGACATCTGCACCCGAATGTTTATGGCAGCACAATTCACTATTGAAAGGATGTGGAAACAACCCAAGTGCCCGTCAATCCATGAGTGGATTAGTAAAATTTGGTATATGTTTACAATGGAATCTTAATCATAAGAAATGACAGTGATCTAGAACCTCTTGTACTTTCCTGGATTAAACTTAAGCCCATTATCCAAAGTGAGGCACCACAAGAGCAGAAGAATGGCCTCCACTTGTACTCGCCATCAAATTGGTACTAACTGATCAACACTAGGGTGATCACAGGGCAGAAATACTCTCCAGGTATTAGGGGGATGGGGGGATAAATCCACAAGTAAATGGCACAGGGAGCACTGTAGTGGGGGGGAAGGGCATGCCTTTAACCCATACTTGGGTGAGGCAAAGACATAATATTTTTACCCTCACAATACCCTGATATAATAAAAAAAAATCTTCCAATGAAATTAATTCTCCTTTCTTAGGTGTGTTTGACTAGAAACTCTATGTGCTGCCTTGTTTCTCAAAGTTGTGCAAACCTATAAAGCTCCCAGTGTGTAGCAGCTTTCTCTGAGAGAATGTATGCATTTCTATATGTAACTCCATTTGGCCTAAATGTTACCCTCTTCCAACGATATGGCCTCTCCTTTCTTAGGTGTTTATCACTAGAAACTCTACACACTGCTTTGTTTGTCAAAGTAGTGCAAACGTTTAAATTGCCCAGTGTCTAACAGGTTTCTCTGAGACAATGTACGCATTTGTATATGTAACTCAATTCAGCCTACGAGTTAAATAATTCCTAGTGAAATGACTTCTCCTTTCTTAGGTGTGTTTGACTAGAAACTCTATACACTACTTTGTTTCTCAAGGTTGTGCAAAAGTATAAATTGCCCAATGACTAGCAGCTTTCTATGAGAGAATACATGCATTTCTATATGTGACTCCATTCCACATAAAAGTTACCGTCTTCCATCGAAATGATCTCTCCTGTCTTAGGTGTTTTTGACTACACATTCTACATACTGCTTTGTTTAGCAAACTTGTGCAAACCCATCAATTGCCCAATTGTCTAGCAGCTTTCTCTGAGAGAACGTATGCATTTCTGTATGTGACTCCATTCAACCTAAAAGTTATCATCTTCAAATGAAATGATCTTTCCTCTCTTAAGTGTGTTTGACTGGAAATTCTCCACACAGCTTTGTTTCTCAAAGTTGAGCAAACCTGTAAAGTGTCCAATGTATCAGAGCTTTCAACGAGAGAGTGTGTGCGTTTCTATATGTAACTCTATTCCACCTAAGAGTTACCATCTTCAAGGAAATGACTTCTACTTTCTTAGGTGTCTATACTAGAAACTCTACACACTGCTTTGTTTCACAAAGTTGTGCAAACGTATAAAGTACCTAATATATAGCAGCTTTAGAGAGAATTATTGCATTTCTATGAGTAACTCTATTCCATCTAACAGTTACCATCTTCCAATGAAATGAGTTTTCCATTCTTAGGTGTGTTTGAGTAGAAACTCTATACACTGCTTTGTTTCTCAATGTAATGCAAACCTCTAAATTGCCCAATGTCTAGCAGCTTTATCTGACAGAATGTATGCATTTGTATATGTGACTCCATTCCTCCTAAAGGTTATTGTCTTCCAGTGAAACGATCTCTCCTCTCTTAGGTGTGTTTGATCAGAAACTCTACACACTGCGTTGTTTCTCAAAGTTGTGCAAACCTATAAAGTGCCCAGTGTCTAGCAGCTTCCTCTGAGAGAATGTATCCTTTTCTATATGTAACCCTATTCAGCCTAAAAGTTACCTTGTTCCAATGAAATGACTTCTCCTTTCTTAGGGGTATTTGACTAGAAAGCCTGCACACTGGTTTGTTTCTCAAAGTTGTGCAAAAGTATTAAGTGACCAATGTCTAGCAGATTTCAATGAGAGAATGTGTCCGTTACTACATGTAACTCTACTCAACCTAAAAGTTACCATCTTAGTACGAAATGATTTCTAGTTTCTTGGGTGTCTTTTACTAGAAACTCTACACACTGCTTTGTTTCTCAAAGTTGTGCAAACCGATGATGTTCCCAATGTCTAGCAGCTTTCTCTGAGAAAATGTATGTGTTTCTATATGTAACTCCATTTGGCCTAAAAGTTGCATTCTTCCAAAGAAATGACTTCTCTTGTCTTAGGTGTGTTTGACTAGAAACTCTACACACTGCTTTGTTTTTCAAAGTTGTGTAAACGTATAAATTGCCCAATGTCTAGCAGCTTTCTCTGAGAGAATGTATGTGTTTGTATATGTAACTCCATTCAGCCTAAAGGTAACCCTCTTCCAACGAAATGACTTCTCCTTTCTTAGGTTCATTGACTGCAAACTCTACACACTGCTTTGTTTCTCAAAGTTGTGCAAAGCAATAAAACACCCAGCATCTAGCAGCTTTCTCTGAGAGAATGTATCCATTTCCATATGTGAATCCATTCCACATAAAAGTTATCATCTTCCATTGAAATTATCTTTCCTCTATTAGGTGCATTTGACTAGACACTCTACACACTGCTTTGTTTCTCAAAGTTATGCAAACCTATAAAGTGCCCAATGTCTAGCTGCTTTCTCTGAGACAATGTATGTGTTTCCATATGTAATTCCTGGACGACTAAAGTTAACTTCTTTCTGCAAAACAGCTACTTGTTTCTTATGTACATTCTAAAAAATAATCTAAACACTGCTTTGTTTCTAAAAGTTATGAAAACTTATGGAGTGCCCAATGTCTCTGTGCCTCATCTGAGAGAATGTACGCATTTCCACATGTAACTTCATTCCAGCTAAAGGTTATCCCCTTCAACGAAATGACTTCTCCTTTCTTAGGTGTTATTGACAGGAAACTCCACACATTGCTTTGTTTCTCAAAGTTATACAAGCCTACAAAGTGCACAATGTCTAGCAGCTTTCCCTAAGAGAATGTATGCGTTTGAATATGTAACTCCATTATACCTAAAAATTGCCCCCTTCCAATGAAATGACTTCTCCATTATTAGGTGTGTTTGACAGGAAACACTAAACACTGCTTGGTTTCTCAAAGTTATGCAAACCTATGACGTGTCCAATGACTAGAACATTCACTGAAAAAAATGTATATGTTTCCATGTGTAACTCCATTCAACCTAATAGTTACCCTCTTCCAATGAAATGACTTCTCCTTTCTTATGTGTCTTTGACAGGAAACTGTACACACTTCTGTTTATCAAAATTATGCAATTCTATAAAGTGCCCAATGTTTAGCAGGTGTCTCTGAGAGAATGTATGCGTTTCCATGTGTAACTCCATTCCACCTAAAAGTTACCCTCTTTCAATGACTTCTCCTTTCTTTGGTGTGTTTCACAGGAAGGTCTACACACTGCTTTGTTTCTCAAAGTTATGCAAACCTAGAAAGTGCCCAATGTCTAGCTGCTTTCTCTGAGACAATGTATGTGTTTCCATATGTGATTCCTGGCCGACTAAAATTAACTTCTTTCTGTGAAATAACTACTTGTTTCTTACTTGCATTTGACAGAATAATCTAAACACTGCTTCATTTCTAAAAGTTATGAAAACTTATGAAGTGACCAATGTGTCACTGCCTCATCTGAGAGATTGTATGCGTTTCCACATGTAACTCCATTCCTCCTAAAAGTTACACACTTCCAACAAAATGACCTCTCCTTTCTCAGGTGTGTTTGACAGGAAGCTGTACACACTGATTTGTTTCTCAAAGTTATGCAAACCTACAAAGTTCCCAATGTCTAGCAGCTTTCTCAGGGAATGTATGCGTTTCCATATGTAATTCCATTGCACCTAAAAGTTACCCTCTTCCAACTAAATGACTTCTCCTTTCCTAGGTGTGTTTGACAGGAAACTCTACATACTTCTTTGTTTCCTATAATTATGCAAATCTAGAAAGTGCCCAATGTCTACAGCTTTCTCTGGTTGAAGGTATGGTTTTCTATTTGTAACTCCATTCAACCTAAAAGTTACCCTCTCCAACTAAATGACTTCTCCTTTCCTAGGTGTGTTTGACAGGAAACTCTACACACTGCTTTGTTTTTCAAAGTTATGCAGATCTACAAAGTGCCCAATGTCTAGCAGCTTTCTCTGTGTGAAGGTAAGTGTTTAAGTGTATAAGTCCTAGCCAGCTAAAATTAACTTCTTCCTTCAAAATACCTACTTCTTTCTTAGGTTCATTTGACAGCAAACTCTACACACTTCTTTGCTTCTGAAAGTTATGCAAACCTATAAAGTCCTCAATGTCTAGCATCTTTCTCAGAGAACGTATGCGTTTCCACATGTAACTCCATTCCACCTAAAAGTTACCCTTTGGTTAGAGTTAGCATTAAGTTTAGGGTTACTGTTAGGGCAAGTGTTAGGGTTTTGCTTAGGTTTAGGCTTATTGTTAGGTTTAGCATTGGGGCCAAGGCTAGGTTTAGGCCTAGGGCTAAGGTTACAGGTAGTGTTATTTTTAGGACTTGGGTCAGGGTTAGGGCAAGGGTTAGGACAGGGTTGGCTTCAGCATTATGGATAGGGCTAAGGTTAGGTTTAGGGTTAGGTTTAGGATTAGGGTTAGGGCTAGTTCTAGGATTAATGCTAGGGCAGTTTATATGTTTAGACCTAGGTCTAGTATTTGTGTTCCGTTTACTGTTAAATTTAGGCCTAGGCTTATGTTTAGGTCTAGGGTAAAGTTTGGGGCCTGCTTTAGGTTTAGGATTAGGGGTAGGCTTACTTAGAGGGATAGGTTTAGGGTTAGTGTTAGGTTGAGGGATACTATTAGGGTTAGTACCAGGTTTAGGGGTAGGTTTATTGTTAGAGTTAGGGTTGGGGCCAGTGTTGGGGCTGGACTTAGGGTTAGGTTTGTGCATAGGTTGAGGTTTAGCTTTTGGGATAAGGTTAGGGTTAGGGTTCAGATTAGTGTTAGGGCTAAGGTTAGGTTTAGGCTTAAGGCTAAGGTTCACATCAGTGCTAGGTTTAGGACAAGGTCTAGGGTTTTACATATGTAGCAGCTCATTCTCATATGCACCTGAAATGCTTGTATAAAAACAGTAAAGGAATTTCGTACCAAGAGGATAATTTCTAGCTGGAAAGGCCTTTCATATGAAAACAGTCATATTCACTCAGAGAAATAAGGTCGATTGGTGGTTTACAGAATTCCATAACTCTGTGAACTGAAGCAGTGTGTTCTTTATCTTATCGAATATTTCAATGGATAAGAAGATGTTACTTACAGATATTTCTCTTAGGTTTAGTGTAAAGGTAGTAGTAGTGCTAAGACTAGGGTTAGGGCCAGGGCTATGGTTACAGCTGCAGGTATGGTTATAGCTAGGGCTAGTGTTAGGGCAAGGGAAAGGGTTGGGGTTAAGTCTAGGGTTAGGGTTATCGCTAAGGTCAGGGTTCAGGCTAGCGTTAGGGTTAGGGCTATGTTTAGGCTTAGGTTTAAGGCTAGTGGTAGGGTTAGCATTAGGTTTAGGTCTAGGTTTGGATTAAGGTTAGGTTTAGGATTAGGGCTAGTGTTACGGTTAGGGTTTGGGTTAGGGCTAGGATTGCTGTTAGGGCTAAGGCCAGGTTTAGCCATAATGCTATTGTTAGGGTAAGTGTTGTTTTTAGGGGTTGGCTTAGGGTAGGGATAGAATTATGACATGGATGACTTCAGCTTTATGGATAGGCGTAGGGTTATGGTTAGGGTTAGGGGTAGGGTTAGGATTAGGGCTATTTCTGGCATTAATGTTAAAGCAGAGGTTAGGTTTAGACCTAGGTGTAGGATTTGTGTTAGGATTACTGTTAAGTTTAGGGCTAGGCTTAGGCTTAGGTCCAGGGTTAGGTTTAGGGCCAGGTTTATTTTTAGGATTAGGGATAGGCTTAGTGATAGAGGTAGGGTTAGGTTTAGTGTTAGGGTTAGGTTTAGGGCTTGGGTTAGGTTTAGGGCTAGGGTTAGGGTTAGGGTTAGGGTTAGGTTCATGGTTCAGGTTAGTGTTAAGGATAGGGCTAAGGTTAGAGTTACAGTTGGAGTTAGGGCTAGGATAGGGTTAGGGCTAGTGTTAGGGTTTTGGTTAGGGTTGGGCTTAGGGTTAGGCTTACGTTAGGGGAAAAGTCTAGGTTTAGGCCTAGACTGGGGTTGGGGTTAGTGTTATGACTACTGCTATGGTTAGGGCTAGTTTTAAGGTTAGGGTTTGGGCCAGCTTTATGGTTAAGGTTAGGGTTAGTGGTAGTGCTAGGGCTAGGGTTAGAGCTGGGGCTATGGTTATGGCTACAGGTACGGTTATAGCTAGGCCTAGGGTTACAGAAAGGGAAAGTGTTAGGGTTAATCTAGGGTTAGGGTTAAGGCTAGTGTTAGGGTTAGGGCTATGTTTAGGCTTAAGTTTAAGGTTAGTGTTAGGGGTAGCATTAGGTTTAGGTCTAGGTTAAGGTCAGGATTTGGTTTAGGATTAGGTCTAGTGTTAGTGTCAGGGTTAGGGTTAGTGCTAGGATTAGTTTTAAGGCTAAGAATCCATTTAGGCCTAGGTCTGTGGTTAGGGTTAGTGTTATGATTACTGCTATGGTTAGGGCTAGGGCTAAGGTTAGGGTTAGGGCCGGCTTTAGCCTTAAGGTTAGGGCTAGGGTTAGGGTTAGGGCTAGGTTTAGGATTATGGCTAGTGTTAGGTTTAAGTTTAGGTTTAGTGTTAGGATTAATGTTAGGGCTAAGGCTAGGTATAGGCCTAGGGCTAGGGTTAGCATTATTGTTAGAGACAGTGGGACTGTTAGGGTTAGCTTTATGGTTAAGGTTAGGGCTAGGTTTCAAATAAGAGTTAATAATATGGCCAGGTGGAGGCCTTTAGCTAGGGTTAGGTTTAGGGTTAGGGTTAGGGTTAGGTTTAGGGCTAGGGTTAGAGCTAGGGCTAGGGTTAGGTTTAGGTTTAGAGTTAGTTTAGAGTCATTGTTATGGTTCAGTTTAGAGTTAGGGCTAAGGTTAGGGTTACGGTTTGAGTTAGGGGTAGGATAGGGTTAAGTCTAGCATTAGGATTACAGTTAGGGTTAGGGTTAGGATTACTGCCAGTGTTAGGGTTAGGGTCAGGGTTAGGATTAGGTTTAAGGCTAGGATTAGGGTTTGGGTTAGGGTCATGTTTAGGGTTAGGTTTAGAGTTAAGGCTGGTGTTGGGGTTACCATTAGGGTTTGGGCTAGGATTACTTCCAGTGTTAGGGTTAGGGTCAGGTTTAGTGTTAGGTTAGGATTACTGCTGGTGTTAGAGTTTGCATTAATGTTAGGGTTAGGGTTAGTGTTAGGTTTAGGGCTAGTTGTATGATTAATGTTAATGCAGAGGATAGGTTTAGACCTAGGTAGGGATTTGGGTTAGGGTTGCTGTTAAGTTTAGAGCTAGGCTTATGTTTAGATGTAGGGTTAGGTTTCGGGCCAGCTTTAGGTTTAGGATTAAGGGTAGGCTTACTGTGAGGGCTAGGGTCAGGGCTATTATCAGGGTGAGGGCTACTGTTAGGCTTAGGGCTAGGTTTAGCGGTAGGTTTATTTAGAGTTATGGTTTGGGGCCAGTGTTAGGGTTGGGTTTAGAGTTAGGTTTATGCCTAAGGGGAGGTTTAGCTTTTGGGGTAGGGATATTGCAAGGGTTAGGATTAGTGTTAGGACCAAGGCTTGGTTTAGGCCTAGGGCTAGGGTTTTTCATCTGTAGAAGGTCATTCTCATTTGCACCTTACATGCTTCTATGAAAACAGGAACGGAATTTTGTACCAAGGGGGTATTTTCTCCCTGGAAAGGCATTTCATATGAAAACACTCATATTCATTCAGAGAATTAAGGTCGTTTGGTTGTTTACAGGATTCCATACCTCTGTGAACTGAAGCAGTGTGTTCTTTATCTTATCAAATATTTCAGTGGATAAGATGATATTACTTATAGATATTTCTCTTAGGTATAGTGTTAAGGTAGTGGTAGTGCTAGGGCTAGGGTTAGGACTAGGGTATGGTTACAGCTGCAGGTACGGTTATAGCTAGGGCTAGGGTTAGGGAAAGAGAAAGGGTTAGTTAAATCAGGGTTAGGGTATGGCTAAGGTTAGGGTTGGGGATAGTGTTAGGGTTAGGGCTATATTTAGGCTTAGTTTTAAGTCTAATGTTTGGGTTAGCCTTAGGTTTAGGTCTAGGTTTCAGTTAAGGTTAGATTTAGGATTAGGGCTATTGTTAGGGTAAGGGTTAGGGTTAGGGGCTAGGATTAGTGTTAGGGCTAAGGCTTGGTTTAGGCCTAGGGCTAGGGTTAGGTTTAGTGTTATGGTTAGTGCTGTTTATGTCCTGTGCTAAGGTTAGGGTTAAGGCCAGCTTTAGGGTTAGGGTTAGGGCTAGGGTTAGGGTTAGGGCTAGGATTAGAGTTATGGCTAGTGTTAGGTTTCAGATTTCGGCTAGTGTTAGGATTAATGCTAGGGCTAAGACTAGGTTTAGGCCTATAGCTAGGGTTAGCGTTAGAATTAGGGTTCGTGGTACTTTTAGGGTTAGTTTTAGGATTAAATTTAGGTCTAGTTTTAGGATTAGTGTTAGTACTAAGGCTAGGTTCATGCCTTGTGCTAGCTTTAGAAATAGGGTTAGGGTTAGGGTTAGGTATAGGGCTAGGTTTAGGGTTAGGGTTAGGGTTAGTGCTAGGGTTAGGTTTAGGTTTAGGGTTGGAGTTAGGGTCATGGCTATCGTGAGGGTTAGGGTTAGGGTTACGGTTAGATTTAGAGCTAGGATAGGGTTAGTGCAAGGTTTAGGGTTAGTGTTAGGGTTAGGATTACTGCTAGTGTTAGGGTTATGGTCCGGGTTAGGATTAGGGTAGGGTAAGGTCTAGCATTAGGGTTACGGTTAGGCATAGGGTTAGGATTACTGCCAGTGTTAGGGTTAGGGTCAGGGTTAGGATTAGCTCTAGGGATAGGGCTAGGGTTAGGTTTATGGTTAACAAAAGGGTTAGGTCTAGTGGTAGGAGTAAGGCTAGATTTAGGGTTAGGGCTAGCGTTAGTTTTAGGGCCAGCTTTACCATTAGTGTTAGTGTTAGGGCTAAGCTGATGTTTACGGCTAAGGCCAGGGTTAACATTAGTGCTAGGTTTGGCACTAGGTCTAGGGTTTTATATTTGTAGAAGCTCATTCTTACATGCACCTTACACGCTTCTGTGAAAACAGGAAAGGAATTTCATACCAAGATAGTAATTTCTAGCTGGAAAGGCATTTCATATGAAAACACTCATATTGGCTCAGAGAATTAAGGTCAATTGGTTGTTTACAGGATTCCATAATCTATGAACTGAAGCAGGGTGTTCTTTTTCTTGTCAAATATTTCAATGGATAAGAAGACATTACTTACAGATATTTCTCTTAAGTTCAGTTTTAAGGTTAGTGGTAGTGGTAGTGCTAGGGCTAGGGTTAGAGCTAGAGCCATGGTTACAGCTACAGATATGGTTTAAGCTAGGGCTAGGATTAGGGCTAGGGTAAATGTTAGGGTTAGGTCTATGGTTAGGACTATGGTTAGGTTTAGTGCTAGGGTTGGTGATAGGGCTAGCTTTAGGGTTAGGGATAGGCCTTGGGTTAACGTTTGGACTAGGCTTAGAGTTAGCATTAAAGTCACAGTGAAGGTTAGGGCTAGTGTTAGGGTTTTGATTATTAGCGTTAGGTTTAGGTTTAGGCTTAGTGTTAGGACAAAGGTAATGTTTAGGCCTTGGTCTAGTGTTAAGGTTAGGGCTTAGTCTAGGGTTAGGACAGGGATAGCTTTAGCATTATGGATAGGGCTTGGGTTAGGGTTAGGGCTAGGGTTAGAATTAGGGCTAGTGTTAGGTTTAGGGTTAGGGTTAGGGCTAAGTTTAGGGTTAGGCTTTGTGCTAAACCTAGCCTTAGCCCTACCACTATCCTAACCCTAGCCCTAACCCTAGCACTAACACTAGACCTAACACTAAACCTAAACCTAACCCTAGCAATAATACTTAAAAAGACTTGTGTGTAATGCTAACCCCAACCCTGGCCCCAACCTTAGCTCAGACCATAAGCCTAACCCTGGACTTAACCCTAATAGTGACCCTAACCCCAACAATAGCACTAACCCTAACACTAACCATAAACCTAACCCTAACATAGCCCTAACCATAAACCTAACCCTAGGCCTAACACTAACCCTAACCCTAGCCCTAACCCTAACCGTAAACCTATCACTAATCCTAACACTAGCCCTAAACCTATCCCCAACCTTAGCCCTAACCCTAACCATAACCCAAAACCTAGGCATAAACCTCACCCTATCCCTAGCCCTAAACCAAAACTAGACTTAACCCTAACACTAATCCTAAAACTAACCCTAACCCTAACAATAACACTAACCCTAAAACTAACCATAGCCCTAAAGCTAACCATATCCCTAACCCTAACCCTAAAGCTAACAGTAACCCTAGCCTTAAAGCTGACACTAACACTAACACTGACCTTAACCCTAGCCCTGACCCTAACCTTAACAGTAACACTAGCACTCATCCTAACACTAACGCTTAACCTACCCCTAAACCTAACTGAGCCCTAACCCTAACCTGAACTCTAGCTCTAAACCTAACCCTAGAGTTAACTCTAGTGCTAAAAATAGCCCTAAACCTATCCATAGCTCTAACCCTAACCCTAACCCTAACACTAGCCATAACTCTAATGCTAACCCCAACCCTACCCCTAAACCTACCCCTAACCCTAACACTAGAACTAACCCTAACCCTATCCTTAACCTTAGCACTAACTCTAACATAGCTCTAACCCTAAACCTAGCCCTGAAGTTAACCCTAACAATAACCCTATCCCTAAACCTAGCCCTAACCCTACACCAAGCCCTAACCATCAACCTAACGCCAACCCTAACCTGAGCCATAGGCCTAAACCTAGCATTAGACATTAAACTAATCCCAACCCTAGCCCGAAACATAACATCCACCCAATCCCTAACACTTGGCCTAAACCTAAAACTAAAGTTAGCCCTAACCCTAACCATAGATCTAACCCTCACCATAGCCCGAACCCTACCATAACTGTAAACCAAGCCCTAAAACTAGCGCTAACCCTGACCCTGACCCTAACCCTAAAACTAGCACTAACCCTAACCAGAACCCTAACCCTAACATAGCCCTAACCCTAACCCAAAACCTAGCCCTAACCCTAACCCTAAACCTAGCACTAACCCTAAACCTAACCCTAACACTAAACCTAACCCTAGCCGTAACCCTAACCCTAAACCTAGCCCTAAACCTAAATCTAGCCTGAACCTTAACCCTAGCCTTAACCTTAGTGCTAAAGATAGCCCTAAACCTATCCATAGCTCTAACCCTAGCCCTAACCCTAACACTAGCCGTAACTCTAATCCTAACCCTAGCCCTAACCATAAACCTACTCAGAACCCTAACTCTAGCACTAACCCTAACACTATGCCTAACCTTAGCACTAACTCTAACATAACTCTAAACTGAACCCTAGCCCTAATGCTACCCCTAACCCTAAACATAGTCCTAACCCTTCACCTAGCTCTAACTGTAAAACTAAACCCACACCTAACCCTATACATAGGCTTAAACCTAGCATTAGACCTTACACTAATCCAAAACCCAGGCCGAAACATAACGATAGCCCTAGCACTATCCTAACCCTAACCCTAACACTAAAGCTAGCCCTAAACCTAATCTTTGCCCTAACCCTAACCATAGACCTAACACTAACAATAACCAAACCCAAATCCCTAACCCTAGACTTAACCCTAACCCTGACCCATCCCTAACACTAGCACTAACCCTAACCCTAAGCCTAATCTAAAACCTAACCCTAACCTAGCCGTAACCCTAATGCGAACCGCAGCCCTAACCCTAATCCTAACCCTAGCCTAACCCTAACCCTAACCCTAACCCTATCCCTAGCCATGACCTTAAACCTAGCCCTAACCCTAACAGTACCATCAAACATATCCATAACCCTAACCCTAACCTAGCCCTAACCCTAACCATAACCCTAAACCTAGCCCTAACTCTAACCCTAATGGTAGCTCTAACCCTAACCCTAACCCTAACCCTAACCCTAGCCCTATCCCTCACCCTGAACCTAACACAAACCCTAATCCTAACATTATCTCTAATATTAACCTATGCCTTACCCTAGCTCTGACCCTAACCCAAACCCTAGGTGTAAACCTAGCTTTAGCCCTAGCACTAATCCTAACACTATCCCCAACCCTAAGCCCAAAGCTAACACTAGATCTAACCCTAAACCTAACCTTAAACCTAGCCTTAACCCAAACATAGACCTACCTGTAAGGCTAAAGCTAACCCTAGCCATAACCCTAACACTAGCACTAGACCTAACCCTAATGCTAACCCTAAACTAGCCCTAGCTCTAACCCTAACTCTAGCCCTAACCTTAGACATAACCCTAACCCTAACACTACCACTAACCCTAAACCTAATCCTAACTGGAGCATTAACCCTAACTTACCTGTAACCCTAACCATAGATATAACCCTAAGCCTAATGCTAGCAATAAACCTAGCCCAAACCCGAAACCTAAAGCTAGCCCCAAAACTAACCATAGCCCTGGGGTTACTAGGGTTACTAACCCTAGGCCTAAATCTATCCTTATCCCTAAAACTAATCACAAACCAAGCACTAAACATAAACCTAACCTTAACCCTAACACTAAACCTAAACCTACCCGAGGACTAAACCTAGCTTTAGCCCTAACACTAATGCTAAGCCTAGCCCTAACCCTAACCCTAACCCTAACCCTAACCCTTAACCCTTACCCTAACACTAACGCTAACCATAGCCCTAAACCCAAACCCGACCCTAACCCTAACCCTAGCCCTAAGCTTAACCCCAACCATAAGCTTAGCCCTAAGCCTAACCTTAGCCCTAACCCTAACCCTACCTTAACCCTTAGCTGACCCCTAACCCTAGCCCTAACACTAGCCCTAACCATAACCCTACCACAAACCCTACAGCTAGCCCTAACCCTAATCCTAGCCCTAACCATAACCCTGGTCACAATCCGGACTGTGACATTGAGATTAGCCCTAACCCAGCCGTTACCCTAACCACCACCTTAACCAACACCTTAATAGGAGTAATCATATACCTTACACTAACTTTAGCCCTAACCATAACTATAACCCTAACCCAAGGCATAAACCTCACCCTATCCCTAGCCCTAACCCAAAACTAGACCTACTCCTAACACTAACCCTAACACTAGTCCTATCTTAACATTAACCACAACCCTAAATCTAACCGTAGCCCTAAGCCTAACACTAGCCCTAACCCTAATCCTGACCCTAACAATAACACAAGCACTAACCCTAACACTAACGCTAAACCTACCCCTACCCTAACCCTCACCATAACCCTAGCCCTAACCCTAACCCTATCCTTAACCTTAGCGATAAAGCTAACCCTAACCCTAATCCTAACCTAACACTAGCTATAACTCTAAACCTAACCCTAACCCTAAACCTAGCCCTAACCCTAATCCAGCTTAACCCTCACCCTAACCTTAGCCCTAATGCGAACCCTAGCCTTAACCCTTGTGTTAAAACTAACCCTAAACCGATCCTTAACCCTAACCCTAACCCCAGCCTATGCCTACCTTAATGCTAGACCTAACCCTGACCCTAACCGTAAACCTAACACTAGCCCTAACCATAAGCCTAACCCAAGTCTGAACCCTCACCCTAGCCCTAACCATAACCCTAGCCATAGGCCTAAAGCTAGCGTTAGCCCTAACACTAATCCTAACCCTAGCCCTAACCCTAAACATAACTCTAACCCTAACGATAACCCTAACCCTAGCCCTGACCCTAACACTAGCACTAACCCTAACCCTAACCCTAACCTACCTCTAACTCTAACCTTGCCATAGCCTTAACCATAATACTAGCCCAAAGCCTAACCCCACCCTAACACGAGACATAACCATGACCATAAACCTAACCCTAGACCAAAACCTACCCCTAGCAGTAACGCTAACCCTAAAGGTGGCTCTAAACCTAACCCTAACCCTAACTTCAACCCTAAAGCTAACACAAGCACTAACCCTAACCCAGCACTAACCCTAACCCTAAATATAGCCCTAACCCTAACCCTAACTCTAGCCCTAGACTTAAACCTAGCCTTAGCCCTACCAGAAATCCTAACCCTAACTCTAACACTAATGATAAATTTAACCCTAATGTTAATGGTAGACCTAACACTAACTCTAACCCTAACACTAGCCCTGATCCCAAAGTAGACCTAACCCTAATGCTAACCCTAACCCTAGCCCTAACCCTAACCCTAAGGCTAGCAATAATCCTCACCCTAACTCTAAGCCTAACACTATCCCTAACCCTGACCCTAACCATAACGCTAGCACTAACACTAAACCTAACCCTAGCTCTAACCCTAACTCTACACTTAACAAGATTACTAACACTAACACTGGGCCTAACCCTAAACCCAAACCTAAACCTAGACCTAAACATAACCCTGGACCTAAGACTAACCCTAGCACTCAGCCTAATCCTAGCCTTAGCCCTAACACTAATCCTGACCATAGCACTAACCCTAACCATAACCCAACCCTAAACCTAACACTAGCCCTAACCCTAACCCTAACCCTAACCCTAACCCTAACCCTAACCTAAACATAGCCCTAACTGTAACCTAGACCTAACAGTAACTAAAGTTAACCCTAGCCCTAACACTACCCCTAACCCTATCCCTAACCCTAGCCCTAACCCTATCCCTAACCCTAGCCCTAACCCTATCCCTAACCCTAGCCCTAATACTAAACCTAGCCCTAACCCTAACACTAGCACTAACCCTAACCCTAATGCTAGACATAACCCTGACCCTAACCCTAAACCTAACACTAGCCCTAACCCTAACTGGAACCATAGTCTGAACCCTGACCCTAGCTCTAAACCTAACCCTAGCCCTAACTTTAAACATAACCCTAAACCTAACCTTAGCCCTAGGACTAAACCTAGCCCTAGCCCTAACACTAATCCTAACCCCAGTCCTAAACCTACCTATAACTCTAACCCCAGCCCTAACCTTAACCCCAGCCCTACCCTAACTCTACCCTAACCCTAAGTCAAGTCCTAACCCTAACCCTAACCCTAGCCCTAACACCAGCAATAGCCATACCCCTACCACAAACCCTAAAGCTAGCCCTAACCCTAAACCTAGCCCTAACCCTAACACTAGCCATAACTCTAACCCTAACCATAGCTCTAATGCTAACCTTACCGCTAACCCTAACCAAGGCATAACCCTAACCCTAACACTAGCCCTAACCCTAACCCTAGACTGAACCCTAGCACTAAATCTAGCCCTAAACCTATCCCTTGCCCTAACCCTAACCTTAATGGTAGCTCTAGCCCTAACTCTAACCCTAAACCTAAACCTAGCCCTAACTGTAACCCTACCCATAAACATAGGCCTAAGCCTAACAATAGCCCTACCTACCCCTAACCCTACCTCAACCTATAACTCAAACCCTAACCATAACAATAACCCTAACACTAACTGTTGCCCTAGCTCTAACCCTGGCCCTAGCCTTAACCCAAAACCTAACACTAACCCTAACAATCGTAACCCTAGCCCTAAACCTAACCCTAACCCTATTACCTAACCATAACCCTAACCCAAAGCCTAAAATAATCTATCATAAGCCTAAACCTAACCGTAACTCTAACTCTAAACCTCACCCAAACACTAACCCTAACTCTAACCCTAGCTCTATCATCAACCCTAACCCTAGCCCTAGCCCTAGGCCTAGCCCTAATGCTAGCCCTAAACCTAGGCCTACCCCTATCCCTAACCCTAACCCTAACTCTAGCCCTAACCTTGACCCTAACCCTAGCCTTAGCCCTAGTCCTAGCCTTAATTTTCTCCCTAGCCCAAACGCTATCTCTAGCCATAACCCTAACCCTATCTCTAGCCCTAACCCTAACTGTAACCTTAAGTCTAGCCCTAACCCCACCTTAGCCCTAACCCTAAACTTGGCTATAACCATAACCCTAATGCTAGCCCTCTCCCTAACCCTAGTCCTAGCCCTAACCCTAGACACAGCCCTAGCCCTAAACCTAAGCCCAGCCCTAGCCCTAGTCCTAGCCCTAGCTTTAACCCTAGGCCTGACCCTAACTGTAGTCCTAGCCCTAGCCCTAGCCCTAACACTAACCCTAAACCTAACACCAACCACTAACCCAAACTATAACCCTAACCCCGGCTGTGGCGCTGCACACTGCCCCATGGCCTCCTCCCATCCCCAGCTGCAGCACCGACATGCAGCATGATGGCATCCTAGCCCTTTCGCCTCAGAGCCACACCCCAGCCCTTGGCCCACACCGGTCTGTGCAGTGGGATCCCTACGTCCTGTGTCACTTCCCACACACCACGCATTCCCTTGACCAGGTGTGGTGCAGCCGATGGCAGAAAACTGTCCCCTTGCTCCCGGACCACCAGCCCACTGACTTAGTCTCCACCACACAACCAGGGCTCAGGCCTAGGTCTCACGATGGGAATGCTCCTCGCCAGAGCTCCTGAGAGACAGACCAGCGCACACATACAGCAAGACTCGGGCCAACCAGCAGACAGGATACACAACATGAAACAAAGGAACACACGTATGACACACACCCAAAAGAAATTGACCCACCAGCCACCCAACATCCCAACCCCCACACGACGAAGGTTAGGGATTAGTGGTAGGGCTAAGGATAGGTTTAGGCCTAGGACTAGGATTAGGGCTAAGGCTAGGGTAAGGTTTGGGGTTAAGGTTAGCGTTAGTGTTAGGGTTGAGGTTAGGGTTAGGGTTAGGGTTAATGCTAGTGTTTAGGTTTAGGCTTAGGGCTAAGGTTGGGTTAGAGTCAGGGTTATGGCTACTGTTAGGGTTAGGGTTAGGTTTAGGACTAACATTACGGTTAGGGTTATGGTAAGGTTAGGGTTAAAGGTAGGTTAGGGTTGGGGTTAGGGATAGTGCTAGTGTTAGGATTAGGGTTAGGGCTAGGGATAGGGTTGGGGTTAGGATTAGGGTTGGGGCTATGATAGGGTTAGGGTTTGGGTTAGGGATAGGGTTAGGGTTAGTGCTAGTGTTAGGGTTCAGGTGAGGTTTAGGGTTAGTGCTAGGATTACCGTTAGGGTTAGTGTTAGTTCTAGTGTTAGCGTTAGGGTTAAGTTTAGGGTTAGGGCTATGATTATGTTTAGGGCAAGCTTTAGGGTTAGGATTAGGGCTAGGTTTAGGTTTACAGCTAGGGTTAGGATTAGTGTAAGGTCTAATGATAGGTTTAGACCTATGGCTAGGGTTCGGGTTGGGTTAGGTTTATGGTTAGGGCTAGGTTTATGGTTAGGTCTAGTTTTAGGTTTAGGGCTAGCATTAAGGTTAGGGCTAGGATTAGGGTTAGAGCTATGTAAAGATTAGTGCCTGGATTAGGGTTTGGGTTAGGGTTACTGCTAGTGTTAAGGTTCAGGATAGGCATAGGTTTATGGCTAAGGTTAGGGTTAGAGTTATGGTTAGTGTTACAGTTAGGGTTAGGATTAGGGCTTGGGTTAGGGTTAGGGTTATGGCTGGGTTAGGGTTAATGGGAGGTTTAGCGTTGTAGTTAGAGTTGGTGCTAGTGTTAGGGTCAGGGCATCACTGGGCTTCACTTGGTATCACTGGGCATCACTGGGCATCACTAGGCATCACTTAGCATTACTGGGCATCAGTGAGCATTGCTTGGCATCTCGGTCATCACTGGGCACCGTTAGGCATCACTGGGCATGACTGGGTATCACTGGGCATTAGTTTTCATCACTGGGCATCCGTGGGCATTGGTTGGCAAGGGTTGGTATCACTGGGAATCGCTTGGCATCACCTGGTATCACTTAGCATCGCTTGGCATCACTGGGCATTGACAATCATTGCTTGGCATTGCTGCGCAACACTGGGCATTGCTGGGAATCACTTGGCATCACTGGGCATTGCCTGGCATTGCTGGGTTTCACTTGGCTTTACTGGGTGTGAGTGGGCATTGCTGGGCATCTCTGGGCATCACTGGGCATCGCTAGGCATCGCTGGGCATGACTGGGCATTGCTGGTCATCTTTTGGCCTCACTGGGCATATCTGGGCATCACTGGGCATCACTTGGTTTTTCTGGGCATTGATTGGCATCACTGGGAATCTCTGGGTATCACTGGGGATGGCATGGCTTCATTGGGCTTTGATGGGAATCGCTTCACACCAATGGGCATTGCTTGGAATCACTGGGCACCAATAGGCATCAATGGGCATCAATTGGAATATCTGAGCATTGTTTGGCATCGCTGGGGATCACCTGGCATAGATGGGCTTCTCTCGGCATCACCGGGCATCAGTGGGCATCACTTGGCCTCTTTGGGCATTGTTTGGTATCACTAGGCATCACTGGGCATCACTGGACTTCACTGGGCATCACTTGGGATCACTCGGCATGACTGGCCATAGCTGGCATCACTGGGCATCACTTGGCAGCACAGGGCATTCCTGGGCATCGCCAGGCATTGTTGGGCATCTCTTGGCATCACAGGGCGTCTGTTGGCATCACTGGGAATCTCTGGGCATCTCTGGGGATGGCTTGGCATTACTGAGCATTGATGGGTATCTTTGGGCATATCTGGGCCTTTCTTGGCATGACTGGACACTGATGGGCATGACTGGGCATCGCTTGGCATCACTTGGTATCACTGGGCATTGATGATCATTGCTTGTCTTCACTTGGTATCGGTGTGCATTGCTTGGCATATCTGGGTATTGCTTCACATCATTGGGCATCAATGGACATCACTGGGCATCTTTTGGTATCTCTGGGCATTGCTGGGCATCGCTTGGCATGACTGGGCATCTCTGGGCATCTCTTGGCCTCGCTGGGTGTCTCTGGGCTTCGCTGGGCATCATTTGGCATCACTGAGATTCAATGGTCATCACTTGGCTTCACTGGCCATCGCTTGGCATTGCTGGGCATTGCTGGGCATCGCTTGGAATCACTGGGCATTGCTTTGTATCACTTGGCATCACTGTGCATTGATGGTCATCACTTGGTATCACTGGGCATTGCTGGGTATTTCTGGGCTTTGCTTTGCATCACTGGGCATCAGCAAGTATCACTTGGCTTGTGATGCCAGGGATCCCAAACAAAGTCCAGAAATGCCAAATGATGCCAAGTGAAGCCCAGCAATGCCAGGAGATGCCCCGTGTTGCCTGGTGATGCCCAATAATGCCAAGCAATGCCCAATGATGCCAAGCCATGCTCATCTATGCCCAATGATGCCACATGATGCCCATTGAAACCCAATGATGCCTTTTGATACCCACTGATGGGCGTCAGTTGGCATCACTGGGCATTGAGGGGCATTGATGGGCATTGCTTGGCTTCACTGGAAATTGACGGGCATCACTGGGCATCACTTGGCATCGCTTGGCATCACTGGGAATTTCTGGGCATTGACGGGCATTGTTTGCCATCCCTGGGCACTTTATTTTGTCAAAATAAAGAATTGGACCAGGTGATTTCTAATTTCCTTTCTAGATTTTAAATTCACATGTCAAAAATCCTTATTCATGCTTTTCCATACAGTCTATAAATATATGCATAGGAAATATAACAAGTTTGTAAAAATACATGTTAATTGCAAAACTTTGGTATTTGGGAAATACTGGTTACAGTCCTAAATGTGCACTATTAGAGACTAGTTAAATAAATGATGTTACCACCTGTCTCAAGGCCTGCAGGCCAGCGCCTGGAGTTTGTGCAAGGCAGAGCTCAGCATAGGGTCACAGGTTAAGGAACTGATCAAAGAATGCCAGCCCAGCAGACATCTGTAGCTAAAACCAATTAGCCTCAAGACAGTTCCTGCTTCACTCCTGACCACATGTCTCAGTTAGTGAGAAACTAGATAAAGAAATATGTGGTCTCTATATTTCTGTTTTAGCTTTACTGTTAATTGGCAACTTTATCGTTAACTTGTATACTCAACTAGGTCTATTCTTATGGCTTAAGAAGTTCATCTTAGAAAAATTTTGTACCCTTTTGCTCACATAGATATAATTAATTAAGGGATCTCTAGAAACCTTTGGGGAGTCTTAAAACCTAAACAAATGATCTGTACACATAAATCTGTAACCACTAACAACTAATTGCTGTATCAATAAATACTGAGGTGGGATTTCACCCAGTGCCTCCTGGCTCATGGGAAAGATTGGAGACCCTGGACTTCCCCATCACTTTAAACTACACTTTGTCTCTGTCTCTATTATTTCCAAATCTCTTGCGACAATCCTGCCTGGGACCTGTTTTGCTGGGAGAGTAGCTAACTCCTGGCATCTCTCCACTATGTCTGGCTCAGAAATCTTATGTCTCTCCAGCACTGTACTACCTCTGAAATGTCTATTCACCCATCAATGTTTCAAGCAGGTATTGTGGAGCTTTGCTCCTTTGTGTGCAGCTTTGGACTTGGCCAGGGACTTTAAGGCAACTGCTGTGCAAATTTCTGAGATATCTTTTTTGTGGCTCCCTCCTCTCTGGTACTCTGCCTTGCAAATTCCGGACACATTAATAATCAGTTTTCTCTGCCCAAGAAAACTTCCACTGTCTGTTTGGGCTCCAATTTTATGCACAGCAGTTTGGAAATCACCCTTAAGCAGAAAATTGAGGGGATGTAGAACTCATCTCATGACTTTCATTCTTTTAAGGATATAGTCCTTGCTATCTGTTAGTATTAACCAATACCTCAAAATAGTTACTTCATATATTTTGTTCTTATAATTATTGATGGTGGGAGGGTAAGTCCAATACCAGCTAATCTGTGATTACTAGGATAGGACATCTTCGCTGCATTTTGTAAGGAACTTTAATAAATTAAGAGTGTTTCAAGCATGGAATTCAAGGTGATGTTCAGAGATGGGGCTGCAGGGCTTCTCATGAGCCTGATCACTGGGTTTTTTAAGCAAGGACGGACACAGTTAAATTTTCATTTCAGAAAGATTCCCAGGCTCCAATGGTGAGATTGTAGACATAAGACTGGATGCTAAGGGACCAATTACGAGGTTCTTGCAGAAACTGTGAATTAAAATTATGCATAGTAGAAGCACTTTGGATTGAGAGGAGGGGATTTGAGGAATATTGAGGGGACATAACAGACAAAACTTTGCACTTGATTGAAAGTGGAAGCTGAGGGGTGAGAGAACCAGGAATGATTCTCAGACTTCTCACTTGAGCAAATGAGTGGATGCCAGCGGTGTTTACCGAGCTAGTGAAACAGGAGATGGAGCAGGTTTAGGTGGGTTGAAGAGGAAAGAATATGATAATTGAAGGTTTTTTATTTTTTGTTGTGTCGTTGGAGTATTTCAAATCAAATCCGTGACATCATGCCATTCCAACTCCATACACTTAGCATGCACCTAAAAAAAAAAAATAGGCATTTTCCCACATAATCACATTGCTATGATCAATCCTGAACAACTGATCGATGATTCTGGTTATCATCCAACACATGGTCCACACTGAGACATCCCTGATTGTCGCAGGCATGTCTCCTTTTACAGGTTATTTGCTGGAGTCAGAATCCAAACAAGGTCCACACACAGCCACTGTTGTTTTCTCTGAAATAACTTCTAATGCTGAGCAGTCTTCCATGCCATGGATTTACCATCTTACAGAATGTTCCACACTCTGAAACTTCTTTTTGTTTCCTCACACTGCTTTTTAACTTCTTCTCCTAGACCCTGAATTTCCTATAACTTAAAATGAGCTGTAAAGGCTTTCTCTAAGAAGGCTTCATTAATAGTGCCATGTATGTCACATGGAAGCACATTGAGAAATACATGATGTCTGTCACCATGCTAGAACTGACAACTGGTTTCTGGTGCTGTCAAACTGACTCCTGGGACATGCCAAGTGGGACAGTAAGCAGGGTGAGAAGAGAAGAGGGCAGAGGCCAGAGGAAGAGAAGCCTGCAAGGGAAACAAGGAGAAAAATCTAGACAGCAGCACCATGGAGGCCAACGAAAGACGGGTCAAGTGTCACTGAGCAGTCAAGGAAGACACAGATTGAAGAGTGTCTGGGTTTTCACAGCAATCGATGGTTGGTAATGTATTGAGAGCAGCTTTAATGGAGCAGTTAAGGTGCAGGGCAGAGTGCCCCAGATGGCAGTGTGAGAAGGGGTGAGAAGTCAGAGCAAGGATGTGGGTAACACTTTCAAGAGTTTGGCTGTAAGAAAAAGGAGAGCACTGGGACAACATGAGCTTAAGAAGGGGGGCATTGAAAAAAGATGTTGTGTTTATATTGTGGTTGTCTTAAAGCAGAGACTGGGAGGTTGAATATTTGGGAACCATAAGCAATTATTGCTAATAGAATACAAAGTTTCAAAAATGTTACTGGCTGAAAGATTTCATTGCTTTGTTCATTAATTTTATATACTTTCCTAACCTTATGCCATAGTCTTTGTTGTGAGCTGAACTAGTTTAGGAGACACAGATGTTGAAATATTATGAAATTACTTTAAAAAGCCACTGTTAGATGAGGGTGTTAGAAAGCATTTTGTCAGATTTTTACTGCATATATTGAAGTTACTCTGTAATTCGACTCACATGGATCACATGTTTATTGTTTGTATTATTTTAACTATGTATATTCCCCCAGAAATGTTTTCAGGTAGCTCAAAGGTATTGTAATGGGATTCTCCTAGGTTTCTAATTCAAAGTTTTTGTAAAAAAGTGTGTTTGGGCTGAGCAGATAAACTTAGTCATGAATACTGTGTGACTCCATCTATAAGATGTTTTTGAACTAACGAACGTTAGAAATGGAGGAGAGATTACTGATTGCAGGGGTTAGGGAAGGAGGGGAGCTGGGAGGGAGGTGGATATGATTACAAAAGGGCACGAGGGGTCCTTGTGGTGTTGGAACTGTTCAGCATTTGACTGTGGTGGTGGATACATGAACCTGTACAGGGGATAGAGTTGTACAGAAATTAACACACACACACATACACAGTGCATATAAATCTGGGACAATCTGCTTAACGTAAGGAGGTCGATTGTTTTGACACCAGTATTCTTGTTTTTCAAAACCTTACCATCGGGGAAAACTAGGCAGAGGGATCTCTCTGTATCATTTTTAAAGCTACATGCTAATCTATGATTATCTGAGTAATGATTTCACTTAAAAATTAATCACAAAGCCCACGTTCGCTCTGACCTCCTCCTCTCTCCCAGGTGCCAGTGCCCTGCATCTCTCAGTGTACAGTGAAAATGCCATGGGCATCTTTGATGTGAACTCCACAGAGTGGATCCAGACTGTCCCCCTCAAGAAGGTAATTTGATATTTAGATCATGTGACTAAAGAATTAATGATTGGAAAGTGGAAATAGGAATATTCCATTGTACATTTATTGTAATGTGTACTTGCTAACTTGGAAGCTTAACTAAGAGTTAAAACAAAAAAGGTACCAAACATCACATTGATTAATTTTTTTTACTAGCACTAGAGCCATTTGTGATATCTAATTGCATTATTTAAAGTAATATTGTCATAAATAAACGTACAATTAATATTTATTTACATCATACAGTATAGCAGTTACTTCCAGCATTCAGTGTAAAGTTACTTTTATTTATTATTGGTTTTCATTTAACAGTATAATTTGGCCACGTACAAAGGAAATTTTTACAGGCTAAAAAAGAAAGAAAAAGAAAACACATATGAACAAGGCTGTGTTTCAGATTCTCAATAGAATTTCACAGATTCGCAATAAAATAAAAATTTTATATCTCTACCACACATAATTTAAAACATAGATAAAAATTTAAAAGTAAAAGCCTGATGTTTTTTTAAGAGAAGACCATTGAATATTTAAGGATAATTAAATTCCGGAATCTGTAGACTGTACATAATAGCATGAACCATCGAAAAGGAGTTCATACAGGAAGTCATATGTAAGCGAGATATTTTTCCTACTTTCAGCAATATCAGCAGTGGGAAATGCTTTTGTATGAACTGTCCCACTACATAAAAGGTTTCCAGTATTCTAAGTATTTACTGTCATATTTACTGTCTGATAAAATGAATTCACAAGGCAGATGAGTTATTTCAGGACAAACTTTTAGTTACTAGTGGCTTTTTAGAAATTATTTTAAAAATTAACTGTATTTCTGTTTAAGTTAGTAATTTCAGATTTTTTAACCCATGATATTCACATTTTTGAAATTCTGTCAATGTAAGTTTGTAACACCATTCATTCTGCTGGATTGATATTTTTTTTCTCTTCTTTAATACTACACTATTTGGAAGGGTGAGTTTAAATTGAATACTTTAATATTTAATGCTTCATATATAAGTCAATATCCTTATAACAATTTTTAAAGTATTTGTTGAAATGGTAATTTTGCTTTTTGTTATTTTTAGGTTCAACCTTTGAATAGTGAAGGATCCATAAATATCTTACATTTGGAGACAATTAGATTAATGTATTTCAAAAATAAGATGACAAGTAAGAAATGACTTTTTCTTCTCAGTAATAAAACTTTTAAGAAGCCAGTTTTCTAGCTGACCACCCAAGGTCATGGAGCTGGAGCTTAGAGAGGCAAGATTTCAACCCTAGGAGTTTCTGGCCTTAAAGTCTGTGATCTTCACCCATAGTCCTCCACGCACTCAGGACAAAAGGTAGTTCTGCAGCTTGCATAGTTGTGTAGATAAAAACATGTATCTCTCACATACTCCAGTTGTTTCTTGGTGGGACTTGTCTTGGCATGGTGGGACAGAAGCCTCTGTAACTGCTGGTTACTGTTCCCAATGCTCATTGTGAAAACTCATTCACTTCCTGACAGGATTTGGGTCTTGCAGGGCACTGCATCACGCTGCAGCACACACTGAGAGCAGAACTGGGCCACCACACGGCCCTACTTCAACTTCTCTTGCTTACATTTTAGATTCTAGCATATTTGGAGGGTGGAAAAAAAGCCACAATAGATTCATTTCTCTCTTTTTTCTTATTTTATTTAGAAGGTAGAATACTGAGTGTAGCTGTGTGTTAGTTTCCTAGGGCCACTATTGCAAGGTACCACAGACTGGGTGTTCTAAACAAAGAAATTCATTGTGTCATGGTTCTGGAAGCTGGGAGTCCAAGATCAAGGTGCCGGCAGGGTTGGATCCTTCTGAGGCTGTGAGGAACAATCTGTCTAGGCTGCTCTCCTAGCCTCTGGTGGTTTGCAGCAATCTTTGGCTTTCCTTGGCTTGTATTAATAGTAGCATCACCTGATCCCTGCCTTCATCTTCACATGGTGTCTTCTCTGTGTATTTGCATCCAAAGTTTCCCTTTTGATGAGGACATAGTCAAGTTATTAATAAGATGACCTCATCTTAATTGATCATCTGCAAAAACTCTTTCCAATTAAGGTCACATTCACAGGTACCAGGAGTTACAACTTCAGCATCTTTTAGGAGGACAGAATTCACCCTATAACAAGCTGTCTCATTTCCTTTATGGAGTCTAAGATAGTTTTGAGTTTGACAGTTTTGTTTACTTTTAGATATTAAGAACTAAAATAGAATGGATCCTAGACTCCTAGGGATCTAGGGAAGTGCTGCATCTTCCTCTCAAGATCAGAAGAAGTAGCAAGCCGAGACTGACCCTTACCTCCCACAGAGAGTGGTGCAGGGCCTTAACACTCCTCCTCACCTCCTTTCCTACAGCGGGCCTCAGAAGTGTTTTGCTGTATTAAAACAATGGTAATTGTTTTTATCTGTAGAAAGATTTTCCCTTTATGCTTAATTACCCCACAGCATAACCAAATATTTTAATACCCTTAAGCTTCCAAAGTCTGGTAGGAGAAAAAAGTTATCCTAGAAATGTGAAAGCAAATCAAAGCAGAAAACACCAAAGCAACTGCTTTCTCCTTTCTGTGAAATGACGTCAATTTATAGACATAAATAACAATGGGGTTATTTTAATGTATTGCTTATATTAAAAATTAAGCTCCATTTGTAATGCTCTGTTTATATTCTTGATAAATTTGCCATAATCATCCACTTTTAACTTTAAAAAACCAGAGCAGTGTAATATTTGTGTTCATTAACGATTGGAGATTAATAGATGGGAGACATTTTAACAGTTTAAAGAATACCGTTGTTTTGTTTTAAAATATATTTAGATGAAGATGAGTTGGTATTTCTAGAAACATCAGGCAATCACCAGAAGCAAATGTTTTGACGTGTCAACAGCAGGTGCATTACTCCTTCCGAGTTCCCTAAGAGAAAAGGTCACTACCCAATGGGCTGTGACCACTGTTCCTTCCCAGGTTGCCTGGGAGCACTACTCACAGACCTCATGATGTTTGTTTTGATTTGGAGAAAAAAGAAATAAATCTCTGAAACTCAAGCAGAAGCATCTGTTCCCTGTGATGATATGTTTATTCCTCTGTGAAACTTTAAGGAAAAACTTATATGGTAGTAAGAATATAAGTGTGGTACGTTGATTTATTTCTCTGTGCATGTGGAATAATTAAAATTTGGTATGTAACATGATGCGAATACAGAACACATGTATATACACCATAAGGTATATCCCATAATCGTTTTGTGAACAAATAAATAGTACAATGTATGTATACGGGTTGATTACTCTCTGACCCTGGGTATGCTTTCCTTGAAGATAACTTTTGTTAAGGAGCCATTAGTTGCCAGTAGATTTTATAACCAAATAGGCAGAAAAATCGGCTGAACCTCTTTCAAAAGTTGATTTCAAAGGTGATTGCAGTAGTATGCTATTTGCTCATTAATATCTATGGTAATAATTTTTAATCAAGTAATAATTTCCAAAGTGCAGTTGAAGGTCTTCTAATTAGACAACCGGTGATGACAAGTATAGTGAGGGGACCAAGAAGAAGCTCCAAAGCACTTCCCAAAGCCAAACTCCGAGCAAAAAAAGGCCATGGTCACTGTTTGGTGGTCTGCTGCTCTCTGATCCACTACAGCTTTCTGAATCCCGGCAAAACCATCACATCTGAGAAGTCTGCTCAGCAAATCGACGAGATGCACTGAAAACAGCAGTGCCTGCGGCTGGCATTGGTCACCAGAAAGGGCCCAATTCTTCATGACAACGCCCGACCACAGGTTGCACAATCAACATTTCAAAGTTGAATGGATTGGACTACGAAGTTTCGCCTCATCCATCATATTCACCTGACCTCTTGCCAACCTACTACCACTTCTTCAAGCGTCTCCACGACTTTTTGCAGGGAAAATGCTTCACAACCAGCTGGATGGAGAAAATGCTTTCCAAGAGTTCATCAAATCCCGAAGCACAGATTTGTATGCTACAGGAATAAACAAACTTATTTCTTGTTGGCAAAAATGTGTTGATTATAATGGTTCCTATTTTGATTAATAAAGATGTATTTGAGCCTAGTTTTAATGATTTAAAATTCACAGTCTGAAACCACAATTACATTTGCATCAACCTAATGTTTTCTTTTCTGAAGAATTATGCTCTTTGATTAACATGAAGAGGCCAATGAAGAGTGGTTTTATATACTATTGTGTAGAGGAAATGACATTGTCCCTAATTTTAATAAGTGCAGTTGCAAATATACTTTTATACCTTAGTAATTATACATAAAACCAGACTTGATACAGATAACTGCATGATTATATAAAATGTTCCTGTTATATCATAACTTCTTAATGTTAACTAAGCAATGCAGACAATGACAGAGTTGTCCCTGCCAGACCATGTCCCCTCCTGGTTTGAACCGTGGAGGCCATTACATAACTATGCTGTCTGCTCTCTAAGACCTTACTCCATTAAGCTCATTGTTCAAATGCAGGTAGAGTTTTTCTCTGTTTTCATTGCTTTTCAGAAATAGTTTCTCATTTGAGTTGCAAATCATCCTGTGGTATCAGCAAAACTTAATAATCTCTAAGAGACTTTGCCTAACTAACAATGTATTCGATTAGGAGAGAGATCACAGTCTGTTTTTGCAGTGGGATTCCTTCTCCCGCTATTGCTGTTGTTACAAATGAGCAGTTGGGCAGCAAAGATGCCCCAGTGAGGCACCTTCACTGGGTGGGCTTCATCTTTGCTATGGGAGGAAAGGGATGTAGACCCGGAACTGATGTAAAACTTGGTCTTTAGGTTCTGTTCGAATATGTTCTCTACCAGATCAGTCTGCAAAAACAAATTAGGAAAAACAAAAATCCAAAAAAAAATCACTGTGTAGAATTCACAGCTCTTAATGTAAAGGCATGAACATTACAGTATTTCTCAATAATAGTAACAAAAATATAATTTTAATATTTTTGCTAGGAGCATTTAAGAGCAGGACAAAAGTCTGCTTCTGTTAGCACCTTGAGCTCTTCCCCTCAGCAGAATTTGATTTCACCTTCCCTCACTCTGTTCCGCATGAAAGTGAGATATCAAAAGAAATTGAGCAGCAGGTGGGTAAAATAGAAATGACCTGAAAACTAAAGATACAGATCCTGTCCCCGAAGTATCTATATTAGGTACAAAATGAAAGTAAAAAACTAATCAGTGTTGTGACTTATGATGCAAATGCTTTTTCACAGCATGGAAATACTGGCACTGTAGTCAATGTATTTTATGCTAAAAAAAATTTAATTTTCGTTTGGGAAATCATATAGTGCATAATTTAGTGATTTCCAAAGTCATAAAGTTTCCCAAAAGAAATGCAGAGGCAGCCCCAGAATTTCTGTGTTGGAGAGGGTTGGGCAGAAGATGAGGGGAGGCCTACATGGGAGCCCTCTGGGGGTTGTGTGCACACTGCATTTTATATGTTGCTGGAGAATACAAATAGCGTGTTTGCTACTTTCTTTACACTTCATATGTAACATACATAAGATGATGATGGTAATAGTTGTGGTGGTGGTGACAGCAATTTTCACTGGGGATTCAGGGACTTGGGGGAGCTCTGGGAGAGACTGTGGAAAGGCTGACACAACCAGGCCCAAGCACTCCTTAGTCTTAGAGCCACCACTAATACAAGGTTCTGTGGGTTTGTCTTGGGCTAACAGAACAAAATCTCTTTAGAGAGTCAGGCCAAATAACATGTTGCAGAAATGTTAATAACTGACGGTATACAAAGGAAACAGCTCTACTTTGTAAATTATTTCCTAGATTTGTTTTCACTTCAAGGGAACATCAAACATATGGCTTAAATTCTTAAATACCCTGTTAATTTTCTCAAGTTGGAGACAATATCTTCCATTGTTAGTTTATTATTAATACTTTTGTCATGAAATTACGATACATTGTTGATATACAGATGCTCTTTGACCTATGGTGGGGTTAGGTCCCAATAAACCCACTGTAAGTTGAAAATATCATAAATTGAAAACGCATTTAATACCCAGATAAATCCATGGTAACGTTGAAAAACCATAAGTGGAACCATCGTAAGTTCAGATGCTCCTTGACTTATGATAGGGTTATGTCACAATAAATCCATCATAAAGTCAAAAAATTGTAAGTTGAACCATCATAAGTCAGGGACCATCTGTATTTAATTGATGCTTCTTTGACATGGAGAATTTAAAAGTCTGCTTGTGGATTACTTCCTGATATAATATTCCATGTGGCTATTAGTTTAGAAATCCAAAAGTCTCCCCCAAAAATAATTAAGCCTAATGCTGAAGGTTGGGACTTAGTATATGAGGGTCCGTATTGTTACACATCCTCATTATGCTTGGTTGTGCAGCCTTTTTATTGTAGCTATTTTAGTAACTGTATAGTAGTATCTCACAAGGTTTAGAACTTTTAATATGTTTATTGGCTATTTGGACTTCCTGTTTTATTAATTCCCTGTTTATCTTCTTGCCACTTTCCTGCTAGGCTTACTCTCTTGCTGGTTTATACAGGGTTCTTTGTGTATTCTGGATATAGGCCCTTTGTTGGTTATATGTGTTGCAAATATTTTTCTCCACTCTGAGGCTTGTATTTTTGTTCCTCTGCTGGTATTTTTCCCACTGCTCTGCAGTACTAGCTTTATAACAAATCGAATATTCATAAATAAATTTTTTCTGGAGCTCTATTTCATACCATTGGTCTATGGTCTATGCTTTTGCCAATACCACGGTCTTTCAATTACTATGGGTTTGTAATAGGTCTTTACATTTTATAGAGCGAGCTCAGCTAACTTGTTCTTCAAAAGCATTTCTACTTTCTTGACACTTTGCATTTCCATATAAGTTTTAAATTCCATGAAAAAAATAAGGATTTTTGTCAGGATGATATTGAATCTTTGCATAGTATATTAAATCTTCAATCTTGATTAAATCTTGACCGAATTATTATATCGATTAAGGGGTAATTAACATATTTATAACATTGAGTCTTTCAATCTAGGAATATGGTGTTATTTTTTATTTAATTTAGAATTTTTAAAATGTCACCCTTTAAATTTTTATTATCTTTTTCACTAAAGGTCTTCCAGCGGTCACTAAATGTATTTCTAAATGTTTGACTTTTGTGTTATTTTAAATGGTGTCTTTTATAAAAGGTAATTACCTAATATTTTGTTGACATATAGAAATGCGTTTGATTTCTGCATATTGACACTGTACGAAGAGGCCCTTTGTCATGGACTGCATGTTTGTGCCCCCCACCAAATTCATGTGTTGGAACCCTAATCCCCCATGTGGTAGCATTAGGAGATGGGGCCTTTGGCAGGTGATTAGGTCATGAAGGTGAAGACCTCATGATGGGGTTAGTGTCTCTGTGAGAAAAGACACCAGAGAGCTTCCTCTCTCTCCACGGTGTGAGGACCCAGGAAAAGGTGGCCATCTGCAAGCCAGAACCTGACCATGCTGACACCCTGATCTTGGACTTTCAGCCTCTGGATCTGAGAGAGATAAGTATCTGTTGTCTAAGCCACCCAGTCTGTGATGATTTGTTACAGCAGCCCAAGAGGATGGAGACGCCCTCTATGCCATACTGAATAGAAAATCATAGCAGGCATCTTTGTCTTGTTCCTCAACACAAAAATGGAAAGGTTTCAATATTTTACCGTTATTTATACTGTTTTTGATCCCTTTTATCAGATTAAGGAAGTTCTTTTCTACTTCTAGCTTAGGGTGAAGGTTTCTGTTTTTGTTTTTCTATCATGAAAGAATATTAAATTGTATCAGTTTTTATGCATTTATTAAAATAATGTGATTTTTATTTTTAATCTATTAATATGCTATGCTGACTCATTTTCTAGTATCGAATGTTGTATTATTAAGATAATACCAAATCAATCGTGCTGTATCAATCTTTTTATATATTACTGGATTCAGTTTGGAAATGATTTTTAAGGATTATTTAATGTTTATGATTAAGATTAGACTGTAATCTTCCCTTCTAATACTGTCTTTATCAGATTTTAATGTCAAGCTACATTAACCACAAAATGACAGGGAATATCTTAGTCAGCTTGAGCTGCCATAACAAAATGCTACAGATGGGCAGCTTAAACAGCAGAAATTTATCTTCTCACAGTTTTGAGGCTGGAAGTTCAAATTCAGAGTGCCAGCATGATTGGGTTCTGGTAATGGCTCTCATCTTGACTTGTAGATGGCTGCCTTCTCATGTGTCTTCACACGGCAAAGAAAGAGAGAAATCTCTCTCTCTTCCTATTTTTATAAAGCCACCAATCCTATCAAATTAGAGCCATGCCCTTATGCCTTCATTTAACCTTCAGAGATATTGGAGGTTCAGTTACAGACCACTGCAATTAAGTGAATATTGCAGTAAAGCAAGTCATACAAATTTGTTGGTTTCTCAGTGCATAAAAAAGTTCTTTGCACTATACTGCTATTAAGTGTGCAATATCATTATGTCTATAAAAACAATGTACATACCTTAATTTAAAAGTACTTTGTTGCTGTAAAATTTTAGCAATTTCTCGAGCCTTCAGTATTGGAAACTTTTTGCTGGGGGAGGGTCTCGCCTCGATGTTGATGGCTGCTGATCAGGGTGGTGGTTGCTGAAAGCTGAGGTGGGTGTGGTAATTTCTTAAAATAAGACAGCAATTAAATTTGCCACATTTATTGACTTTCCTTTCATGATGGATTTCTCTGTAGCATGTGATGCTATTTCACAGTAGTTTATTTACAGAACTTCTTTCACAGTTGGAGTCAGTCCTTTCAAACCCTGCCAATGCTTTATCACCTAAGTTTGTGGAATATTCTAAATCCTTTGTTCTCATTTCAATAATGTTCACAGTATCTTCACCAGGAAGATTCCATCTCAAGAAACAATTCTCTTTGCTCATCTATAAGAAGCAACTCCTCATCCATTTAAGTTTTATCCTGAGATTGCAGCAATTTAGTCACATCTTCAGGCTCCACTTCTTACTCCACTTCTCAGGCTACTTCCAGCACATCTGAAGTTGCTTCCTTCGCTGAAGTCTTGAACCCCTCAAAGTCATCCATGAGAGCTGGAATCACTTCTCCCAAACTCTTATTAAGGTTGATAATTTGACCTCCTCCCATGAATCATGAATGTTATTAATGACACCTAGAATGGTGAATACTTTCCAGAAGGTTTTCAATCTACTTTGCCGAGATCCATCAGATAAATCATTATCTATAGCAGCTGTAGCTTTACAAAATGTATTTCTTAAACAATAAGACTTGAAAAGGAGTCAAAATGACTCCTTGATCCATGACCTGCAGAATGAGTGTTGCGTTAGTAGGCACAAAAGCAACATTAATCTCCCATACATCTCCATCAGAGCTCTTGGGTGACCAGGTGCATTGTCAATGAACAGTAATATTTTGGAAGGAATCTTTTTTCTGAGCAACAATGGGCTTAAAACATTCAGTAAACCATGCTAAAAACAGATGTGCTGTCATCCAGGCTTTGTTGTTCAATTTATCGAGTACAGGCAGAGTACATTTAGCATAATTCCTAAGGGCTCTGTATTTTGAGAATGGTACATGAGCATTGGCTTCAACTTAAAGTCACGAGCTGCATTAGCCCTAACAAGAGAGTTTGAAACTGATGCCAGGCATTGACTTCTCCTTTCTAACTATAAATGTCCTACATGGCATCTTCTTCCAAGATAAGGCTGTTTCATCTACATTGAAAATCTGTGGTTTAGTACAGCCACCTTCATCAATGATCTTAGCTAAATCTTCTGGATAGCTTGCAGAAACTTCTGTGTCAACACTTGCTGCTTCACCTTGTACTTCTGTGTTGTACAGCTTCCCTTAAAGCTCATGAACCAACTCTGCTAGCTTCCAACTTTTCTTCTGCAGCTTCCTCACCCCTCTCAGCCTCAATAGACTTGAAGAGAGTTAGGGCCTGGCTCTGAATTGGATTTTTGGCTTAAGGGAATGCTGTGGCTGGTTTGATCTTCTATCCAGACCATTAAAATTTTCTCCATATTAGCAAAAAGAACGTTTCACTTTCTTATCATGTGCTCACTGGAGCAGCACTTTTAATTTCCTTCTAGAACTTTTCCTTTGCATTCACAACTTCATTAACCATTTGGTGCAAGAGGACTAGCTCTTGGCCTATCTCAGCTTTTGACATGCCTTCCTCACTAAGGTTAATTATAATATTTCTAGCTTTAGACAGACCAACTTTTCCTTTCACTTGAATGCTTAGAGGTCATAATATGGTTATTAATTGGCCTAATTTCAATACTGGTGTCTCAAGGAATAGGGAGGCTCAAGGGAAGGGAGAAAGATGTAGAAATGGCCGGTCAGTGGCACAGTCAAAACACACATACCATTTACACATGAAGTTTGTTGTGTCCCCAAACAATTACAACAGTAACATCAAAGGTCACAATTACAGATCACCATAACTTATATAATAATGAAAAATTTGAAGTAGTGCAAGAATTACCAGAATGTGACACAGAGCCGGGACAGGGGCACGTGCTGTTGGAAAGACTTGCCTGGCACAGGGTTGCCACAAATCTTCATTGTGTAAGAAATGCAATATCTGCAGAGAACAATACTGTGAGGTACAATAAAACAAGGTATGCCTGTACTTCCTAAAAGCCCTATCTCCAAATACATTGGTGGGGTCAAGGCTCCAACACATATACTCAGGGGGGACAAAATTCAGTTCATAGTATTCCATCCCTAGCCCCCTAAAATTCATGTCCTTCTAGCATGCAAAATACTCAACAGCCCCTTAACTAATTCCAGCATCAATTCTGAAGTCTAAAGTCAAAAGTCTGATCTAAATATCTCTAAAACAGGTGAGACTCGAAGTAGGACTCACCCTGAGACATAATTCCTTTCCAGCTGTGACCCTGTGACACCTGGTAAGTTACATGCTTCCAAAATACAATGGTGGGACAGGCATAACATAGACATTTCCACTCCAAAAGAGAGAAATAGGAAAGAAGGAAGGGGTGATAGGTTCCAAGCAAGTCCAAAATCTGGCAAGGAAAATTCCATTAGACTCTAAGGCTCAAGAATAAACCTCTCTGGCTCAATGTCCCGCTGTCCATGACCACTGGGGTGGCAGCATCACTCCCACAGCTCTGTAGGGCACTGTCCCCATGATTCTGCCCATGTGGTTCTCTGCAGTGGCCCCACCCTCTGAAATAAAGGGGGAAACAGCCTTACCTCCTGGACCTGCGGTGGGAGTGGCAGTTCCCTCTGAATGATCTCTGAATCACCTTCGGGGTCATTCTCCCCTTTCCTTGAAGAATAGTGCATGCTCGTAGCCAGATAATTTTATGGCCCTGTCCTACAGAATTTAAGAAATCCAATAGCCTTACTTTATTCCATATCACTTTCTTTGTCCCCTTTAGATTGAACTGTCAGTATCTCTGCTAGTATAATTTCTTCTCTGTTCCTGGCTTCTGCTGAGATGGATGATGAAGTCCAGAAGTCGCATCCATGATCTCTTTTTCAAATGGCTGTTCAGTCACACCCCTAGCACTTTCTTCAGAATAAGGTCCCTTTTTCTTTTTGTTTTTTTCTTTTTTCTTTTTTTTTTTTTATTGTTTGTTGTTTATAGGGGTACAGATGTTTAGGTTACGTATGTTGCCCTTGCCCCCCCTCCCCCCCAAGTCCCAGTCCCAAGCGTGTCCATCTCTCGGAGGGTGCGCATTGCACCCTTTGTGAATGCATATTTCCGTCCCCTCCTCCCCCTCGCCCCTCCCCCTTCCCCCTCCCTCCCTACCCGACATCCAATAGATGTTATTCTTATATGTACACTTATGTGTTGCTCAGTTACTACCAATTTGATGGTGAGTAGATGTGGTGCTTGTTTTTCCATTCTTGGGATACTTCGCTTAGTAGAATGCGTT
>RJWJ010011073.1:0-45334 GCA_004363605.1 Indri indri
CTGAGCTGGCCCTGTTGTCATCGACTGTCCAGCTCGGGTACAAGCTCAGGCCCCTTGGTACTCTCCTTTGTATATCAGCATACCTGGACTCGATGGTCTCTAAGGCCCTTCTGTAACTGAGATTAAAAACAAAATAATCAAAACTTGAGGGTAAGCTTTAGTGCATTTGTAACTCAAAATGGGAAATAGGCTCATTGACACATTTAATGACATGTGTTAGTATGTGTGTAGAACTTTGCACTTAAACTTGCATTTCTTTCTTTCTTTCTTTTTTTTTTTTTCTAGCCAAACATCATGTCAATGGCAACAGAACAGTCGAACCTTTCCCAGAGGGAACACAGATGGCTGTATTTGGTAAGATATCAACTCTGAAAGAAAACCCAAATTGTGTGCAAAGACTAGTGCCAAATTTCTTAGTTTTAGCAAGTATCCGCAGGGCTTCAAAATCTGGGCTCTTCTAGATATTTACAAGTCATTACAGCCAAGAAAACTATCAAGTTCTTAGTAATTTCTGGGATCAGAAAAGCTTATTCTATAGAATTTAGTCTGCTTTCTTTTCTCACTTTGGCAACCCAAATATCAAACTGAGTATTTGCTATTTCTTATGTCCACACTGTGAATTAACCTTGCTAGTTTAAGGTTCTAGGAGGGATTTTTTTCCCCACATGGATATATAACTTTGTTAAAGGCTGGGATTCAAGTAGTTTTGACTTGTTATTCCACAAAAATCAATCTAATCGAATGATCTCTTTCTTATCCATCATGAATTGAGCACATTCCTTAAGAGAAAACATTAATTAAAAATGTTTTCAAGACCAGCCTGAGCAAGAGTAAGACCCTGTCTCTACTAAAAATAGAAAGAAATTAATCGGACAACTAAAAATATATAGAAAAAATTAGCCAGGCATGGTGGCGCATGCCTGTAGTCCCAGCTACTCGGGAGGCTGAGGCAGGAGGATCACCTGAGCCCAGGAGTTTGAGGTTGCTGTGAGCTAGGCTGACGCCAGGCACTCTAGCCCGGGCAAAAAGAGTGAGACTCTGTCTCAAAAAAAAAAAAAAATGTTTTTGGTAGAATAAAGTCCAATCCCAGAGTGCATACCTACAATGTATGATCATGTGGTTGAGCAGAACTTCTCTGTTAAATTCCACACCGTTTGGTGAAGAGGTCCTTTTTAATCTGTGTTTTCTCACCTCCATATCTAATGTCACCTGAACTCCCTTCACAGTGTCTCTGCGTCTGGCACTTTCTTTGCCTGCCTTCCTTTCTCTCTCTTTCTCCCTCCCTTCTCTTCCTTACCTGCCTTCCTTTGGCCCTCCTTCCTGCCTCCCTTCCCTCCAGTGATGCCCTGGGGCCCGGCCCTGAGTCAACTTCTGGGGAGCACAACCTCTGTCCTTTGGAATTTCAGCCTCCTTTTCAACTGTCTCCCCTGGTCCTTCCCCTGAGCCTTTAGACAGGCTCTGTGATGTCTCCCCTTCCTAAAATACGCGAGGTCCCCCGACTGCATGCCTCCTGTAGCCTCTGCCCTCCTCTGGTCTCGATGGTAGTCTCCTGTGAGGGCACAAAATTGCTTTGAAGCACTGAAGTGTGTTTGAACTGGAAATTAGCCTCAGAACAGCCTGGTCTGTAAATTAGCACATTCAAGATAGAACATTCCCTTAATCCCAGAGACAGAACCAGAATTGGTAATCAGCGAAGACTAGCAGTTGGAGAATTACAAAACAGGGACCTAATTCTACCTGACTGTTGGTAAATCTTGCTCTGTGTGGGCTATCACCTTTTAAAATACACCCATCAGTGATTAGAAATCATTATGCTCAGAAATTTACATGGAGAATTTGATTTCGTAGAAGAAGGCATATCACTGACATTCTAAAATGTGTGCTAAAATGTTTGATTTGTTAACTTTCCTGTCCTAGCATGGTGTCTGTTACCATGGGACAGAAAATGTCATAAATATGATGTTCAAAGGGTCCTTTTGGTGATTTTTTTTCCAGTCTCTCAGATTTGCCAACCCCTAGACATATTAGAGACCAGGTCCTGCGCCATATTGGGAAATGTAAAATGACGCTGACCTATCTTAGCAGGTTTCTCTCCGTTGTGATATTGGAGGAAAACCTCTTTTCTGAAGAGCTGACCCAGTACCAGACGGGCTGATGACATTGACTGTAGAATTGGAAATATCAGGGAATAAGGCTCTGTGGCAAGATTTTTTTTTTGGTCACAGGTTTGGTTTATAGTGGCTTACTAAAAGTCCTAACCCAGGGCCTGCATTGTTTGACTTTGGGCAAACAATTGCCCCTCTCCGAGCCTTAGTTTTGCAGTGAGGGGGCTGATGGGATAAGCTTTGAGACCTTTGCAGCTCTGTCCTTTAGCTTCTGCCTCTTACGTGTTCAGGACCAAGGGCTCTCCTGGCTGTAGGCAGCCCCTGGGAAGCCCACTGTGAAAGGCCAACACGTGTTTTTGAAGGAGATGAATCATGTGCATGATTTCTAAAAGTTGACGATATTTAAAGGCAAAATTATACAGATCACAAAATGGAATACGTTTGACATCTAAGAATTCTTACTTTAGAACTTCAGTTTGGCTCTTGCAGATACTTAAATTAAGGGCCTATTTTGGTTAAGTATATGCAAGCATTTCATATTAATGTTTTCAAAACTGTCCTCTCTTTCTGTCACTTGTCCACCTGGCCTACAGTGCAATGAGAGATTTTGGGGGTTGCGGGGGGTGGGCTTCTGCCATTCTGGGTTATCTCCGCACTGACAAGAGTCAAACTTAGCACGCTGCTTGACTCTTTGGGATATATTGGGTATCTCATCTTGCCAGCACATTGCAAGGCTGGTGGGCTCGTGTAGTCCTCTTCTCAGCGAGATCTCATGACTTATCCAGAGTCACCTGGCCAGGTAGGTGGAGCTAGAGTTTGAGCCCAAGTCTAGTTGACCCTGAATCCATGTTCTTTTCACGATGTCCCTGGACTCTCTCTGCACTGGTTGATGGTGCTCTGGGAGGGCCTGGTAGATTCAGAGATGCCTTTCAGCAGGATCCACGCACAAAAGCCTGATTTCCAGCCAAGCCAATTTAGCAGATTGATTTGTAAACTTCTATGCATTCCCAGAGTGCTCTGAAGGGTTCTTGAGATGCAGCCTTTGCCCGGAAAACACTGCCTGGGGCAACATCTCCTACTGTTCTCATTTTTTCCCCATTTGATTTTAGTAGCCTGTATTAATGAACAGGAGAATGTCTTACATCTCCTTGACCGCGAGTTATCCAAAATGATAGCACTTTGTACTTGTGCAAATCCATTCTTCAGCCTTGGGGAGGCGGGGGTGTTAATATTTTATGCCAAAATAGTATCACCAATTACAGTTTCATTATCTAGTGGTTAATCATTTGAATGGACCTCACAGAAAACTGTATAAACAGGAACTTTGGAATTTAGTCCACTCCGCAAGGGACCATTGAACTGCCCACTAGGCTTTTAGATTAGAAGGATAGAAAGAGCGCGGGATAAAGGCATTCCAGCATGAAAAATTATGAATGTATTCTATCAAGGGATCAGAGACTATATAGATGGTTCCTTTAAAAGCCGTTCCTGGCATATACAGTCTTCGCAGATTATTTTTAAATCAAGTCATCCATGTTTTTCAGATTGTCTTTTGTCGTCCATCAGTCGGTTTTTTCCCTGGTCTTGTTTTTCTGCCCCCACAGCTCTCAGGCTCCTCTGTGCGCTCCGTCTCCTTTGCGCTTTCGGACAATGCCAGCGACGGTAATAGGCTCTTCCCTCCCGGGGGGCTGCTGCTGTCCGCGTGCGGTGCCGCCTTTCAAGTCGGTGGGAGCCCTTTTCTCACAAGCTGGAAAAGCGGAGCCGCGCATTGCTCAATTACTTACCGCCTTTGTTCCTGGCGGCTGAGAGTGCCCTGTGGCTGTCACCCCTTTAATCCTTTCCTCGGCCCTGTGAAGTGGGCAGCACCGTGCTCTTTCCTAGGCAGACAAACTGAGGCACCCAGAGATGAAAGCAATGTGGCCGAGTAGAGGGAACGCTTTCTGGGCAGAACAGCTTTTGCTGCCGACGTGCTGTGCCTGTCTCAGAAAGGTTTCCTCCAGCTTTCCGTATCTTAATGAAAGTGACATCCGTTGGCTGTGGGCCATTCTGTCCACGCAGAGGGCCAGGCTCCGGCCCCTCCACGGAGGTGGTCCTGCAGCGTGGAGGGGCGACTCGCTGTATTAAAAATACGCCGCAGTCGAGAATATTGGTCATTTCAAAACACAAGCTTGTTAATTGAGAAGGGTGGAGGTTGGAGGGCAGGGGATTCCGATCTTAATTCGTGGGGATTTTTAGTACAATTTAAAAAAATAAAATGTTTATAACTTTACCATCCTTGAGCACAAATTTGTCACCCAAGCTAGGACACTTTTGAGAGCGAAGAGGGTGCTATTAAACGTTATATTGAAAAAAAAAACCAACAAAAAACGTTATATTGAAATAATGAGGTTTGTACACACAGAGGGCTTCAGGCAGCCGGGATATAATGTCACCCTATAATGAGATTGCGTGTTCTAAAATATTGCACCAAGAATAATAAATACACAATGAGTTGAGTAGAAATGGAAAAATAATGAGCTTAGATATATGAAATGAAGTGAATGAATGAAAATATTGCATTTGTAGACTTAGATTATATGTGATATAGCATCAACACTAGTAGTTATGCTCACTTTGAAGATTTTACTCAATAAAGATTGTTTTATTCTTTCTGAGTGACTTCAAATTTAAAGGTAATTCCTATTTGTAAAACCTGGTTCAATAAGAGCGGGAGGATTGATCTGATTGTACATTTGTAATTTTAATAGTGTACTAATACTGCTCAGCGATGTAGGGTGGCGAGAGCCCCTTCACTCGAGGTGTTCAAAAGATAGAGTGATCATCCCTTACCAATGGGGTACTGGGGCTGTATAGCCTTTAAGAACCTTTCTTCTCAACTAATGAGAATTTAATTTGTTTCAGAATGTTAAAATGCTGTTTAAAAAATTACTCCTAGCTCAAAATTCTTTGATCCTGTCATCTAGAAACGCACACCTAGGCTGTTTGGTGCGAGGTAAGGTTCTGCAGGAAGGAAACTTAATGTTCAGAAATTGATACCAAGCAGAAGTACGTCAGTGAACACTCGGGTCGTTGTGGGTTTTTAGGATCCTAGTAGCCTGACAGTAATGTCTCTGCGACCTCCAACCACTGGAAAACATGTTTTCTGTGTCAGATTCTCTTAGGGCTCTTCAAACAAGGGGAAGCAAAAGCCAATCCAAGACATCAGGAAAATGTGATGATGGCTCGTTACGCATCTCTGTTGACAGCCAAGGTTCTGAGCATTCTCAGGGCCTTTTCTCGAATCACTGTGTGGAAGGACTGACCCCAGGGCAGGCGGCTGTCAGAGGCGCGGAGACGGGCCCTGCTCTGGGGCACTCGCCTTCATACCCCAGAGGAGTGCGAGATCAATGTCTGTAAGAAGAACCAATCACAAGAAATTTTTTTCCCTTGACTTGAATGGGAGGTGATTTTTGAAACATCCCAGTTATTTGTCTGCCGGCCAAGAAAACAGCACTGGAAGCAGCAGGCAATATGTCAGCCTTCAAAGGAAAATATATTGGTGTCTCATCGGCTTGCATCCAACGTGATGTTGGTAAATAACCGAATCCCGGTGTGGCATATTTCTCCCTGAACCTTGACTGGAAACTGCTGAAGCCCGTTCTGTGAGCTGCGATGTGGCAGTCACTCATTCCAGGAAAAAGGCCAGAAAGAATGACTTTGAAATGTGTTTATAATTAACCGAACAATCCAAATTCATGAGACCGTTAGAACAGCAGGCTGCTAACTAGTGCAAACTTCTTAAATGGGGACGCACTTGGGGGAACAGAGACAGGCCTCCCTTCCAGTTAGTTCGAAACACCTTTACTGGGTGGTGATTGGTCATTGGAGACATATTTTAAGACACATTTTACGTATCTTTTTCATGTGCGCGATGATCTCAACTTTCATTTTCTTCTTGGGGGTGGAGAGGTCAGATAATATATGGAAGGAGAAAGAGACCTTTGAAAGCCTGTGTTGAATGTCCCTTTGGGTTTGTAAGGCATCGCCTGGGGTGGTACCGCTGCGTTGTCCTGGTCCAGAAAGGGATGAGTACAGAGTCAGAGAGAAGGGTGATGATGGGGCCGTGTACTTAGTGTACGGAGGGCAGAGTGTGGGTGGGGGCGTTCTGTGCTCGGAGGGTGCAACTGAACCCACTGTAGAAAGGAGTAAATGAAATAATGTTTAACAAATAAACATTTCACTTATTCAGAGATCACTCATCCACCAACCTCAACAATTGTGATGCAGGTCAAACCAGAAAGTAAGCCCTTCCCACAAAAAAGTTGCAGAGACGTCTATAAAGAATTCAGAATTCCCAGAGGTTGCTGGAGTCGCATAAACCTCGTTGACTGCAGACAAGTTTCTTTCCCCATCTGACCCCCATTCCCCCTCTGTAGAATGAGGGGCAGACTATATGCTTCACAGGGTTGTTGTCAGAGTGTCCTGAGGTGATGCAGGAAGGCACTTAGCGCAGGTGTGACGAGATGTGTGCTCTGACGTCGCAAGCGCAGATGAACATTGGAAAGAGCTTTGTTTAATGTATTTTACAAATATGGAAGAAATTTCTTAAATTTCTATAGAGACAATACACTCAGTAGGGCAGGAGAAACAATCATATTTCAATTGCTTCTCTGTTAATTAATTAATGTTTTTTTGGAAGAGAGACAGATACGGAGAACGACGAAAACTGTAAAAGTTACTCATTATTCAGTTTAACCCAACTAGCATTTTTAAGAAAAATACTGAGTAATCATGGATTGAATGTAGATGATATAAAGTATAACATTTTTTCTCTTGCTGTCACTCTCCCCTATTATTTATCTTGGGCCTTGTTATAAAATAGGTTAAAGGAAAATTAAAATATATACAAGACACAGCAAGAAAACACATTAACATTAGGTAAACATTAGGCCAAAGGAAACGAAAGTGAATGAAATATAAAAAGAATGTATATCATAATATTATATAAATTACAAAAATTGGCCACAAATGGGCTCTATGATTCCTAGCAGCAACATGAAGAAAGATCAGTTGGTTATATGATTGGTTTCATTTTTTAAAAATTGTCATAAAATAAGCAGAGTGTAAAATTCACCATTTTAACCATTTTTAAGCATACAGTTCAGTGGTATTAAGTACATTCACATTGTTGTTTAACCATCGCCACCATTTATCTCCAGAATTTTTTTATGTTCCCAAACTGAAACTCTGTACCCATTGGACACTAACTCTCTGCTCCCCTCCCCAGCCCCTGAAAAACCCCGTTCTACTTTCTTTCTCTATGGATTGGACTCCAGGTGCCTCATATAGGTGGAATCATTCAATATTTACCCTTTTGTGATTGGCTTATCTTACTTAGTGTAATGTCTTCAAAGTTCATCCACGTAGCGTGTGTTAGACTTTCCTTCTTTTTAAAGGCTGGGCAACATTCCATTGTATGTTGTATTCCACATGTTGTTTATCCACCCATCTGCCCATGGGCACTTGGGTTGCTTCCACCTTTTGGCTGTTGTGAATAATGCTGCTATGAATACGAGTGTACAAATATCCCTTCGAGCCCTTGCTTTCAGTTCTTTTGGTGAATATGCCCAGAGGCGGAACTGCTGGAGCACATGGCAACTCTGTGTTTAGTTTTTCCAGGAGCTGCCGTCCCATTTCCCACAATGCCTGTCTTTTACATTCTCACAGCAAAGCACTAGGGTTCCAACTTCTCCACATCCTTGACAGCACTTGCTATTTATTTTTTAAAAATTATAGCCATCCTACTGGGTGCGATGTGGTGATTGGTTTCAGTTTTACTCGCTGATACTGAAAACATACATGTTTTGGGGGGAATCCTAAAGATTCCTGATTCTAGAACCAAGAAGAAATTTCCTTCAAGGGTACATACGGGGATGACGTCATGTATCGCAAGGGGGTCAGCCCCACTGCCGACAGCACCCTTGGAGTGGGCAGCGCAGGAGTCTGGTGAGCCATGTGTCGCACTGCTCTGCTCTCTGGGCTCATGACAACACCCGCCCCCGGGACGATTCAGCCCACGCACCCCTGCAGGTGCTAGCGAGCTCTTCCGGTAGCTCTGGCTTAACCCGCAAGTTAGTTGCATGGTATCTAAAACAATCACAGGACTAGGTATCCTTTAGGGAATTTTCTGTCAATATTTCTCTTAGTTAAGTTAGAGTATGTGTTTTTTACTTCTTCATTGTGAAAAATGTCAAATGTGGAAAAATAGACCAGCGTAAGGAAGCCTCAGTCGCAAGCCCTGCAGGTCCCGGTGGTGGCCAGGTGCACCTCACCTGTGCTGCCTGGGCTCCCCTCTCCTCTGCCCCAGGCGGTTTGCAACACGTTTCAGCTACCTCATCGGTTCATCCCGGAATATTCTGGGGTCTATCTCTAAAAGATAAGAATAGTTTTTTTATTCTACCTAAAAAAATACTTCGTTAAAATCATCGAATATCAGTGAGTCCATATTCCCCTTACTGTCTCATAAATGCTTTTTAAAACCATTTGTTTGAACCATGAGCCAGAGTCCATACATTGTAATTAGTTGATATATTTAGTCTCTTTTAATCTAGAAGCTCATCTCTCTCTCTCTTTTCTATGCAATTTATTTGTTCAAGAAATTGGATAATTTATCCTATACTGTTTCCTTCAGTCTGCATTGAATGATCACGCTTGTCCTCTTTTTCCACAAATTGGGAGTTAGAATCCTGATCAGAATCTCTAAGAGGTGGTGTATAACTCATTTAATGACTGTTTTTTTTTCTCTTTTGGTGACGTTAGCAGCCCTTTGCTGGTCATTGCCTCAATCCATTATCTTATTAGTGGCTGCAAGATATTCTTATTCTAGCATTTTCCTATATGCACGAGCTGGAATATTTCTATAAAAAGAAACTTCCCTTTATCAACTGGTTACTGTGACATCCAGACTGATTAGGCAAGCAAGATAAATGCTTGGTTTTTCTCGTCTCTATTATTTTGCTCCATGTATCTGAGCATGGGCCGCATGTATACTTGTGCGTCAGAAGCATAGATATGGATAGTTGTTTAAGCAAAAGCGATTTAACAAGTGACGGAAACCTCTTTAGTTAGACTGAATGACCATCTTCACTTGGGCATTTAACCAAATTATTGAAATGTGTAATCGTTTGATTGAATACTTGCAAATGTGATCACAGCAGACAGATTGCCTCAGCAGACTTGGGAAAAGCAAGACGCAGGCACAAAGGCAGGTGGCAGAAGGTAGTTTCTCGGGTAAAGCTGTGTCTAAGGAGCAGTGATCTGTCTTGTTCTTGCCCCAGATCTTGTGACCGGGGGGCCTGTTGCTGTGCGGGTTTGAGTCTCGGCAGCCCAGGATTAAAAAACCAACTCTGCAGAGGCCCTGAGGGCTGGAGAAGTTTCTGGTTCTCAATATGCAGTGCTTTCAAAATATTGAAATGGTGAAAATGGATAAGCAGTCAAGAAATTACAAAACCTGCTCAGGAATGCTGCCCATAGCGAAGATTAACAGCTGGGCTGTTTCACCTGGAGTGCTTTTGCATGCCTCGGCTTAATGTCGTGAATGAGTCTGAGAGCAGCAGGAGACATTTATCAGAGTGCATTTTCCATACTTCCAATTTTCACGGAGTGGGTGAAACTGCCCCTGGGTATCACCGCCAAATACTTTGGGGCTGAAGCAGGGGAGATATTTACTGACCCACTTATTTTTTAATCTCCTACCTACCTCATGCGTGTTTTTTTGTAAGTAGTCTCAAAATCTTTTGGAATGATGCTGTGTATAAATAAAGTAAATAAAAGTTGAATAATTCCCATGAATGAAATTTTATGGGTCCAGTGCAATGTACATTTTATTTTAAGGCAATCAAAATCAAAGAGGGCCAGTTCTGTTTTCCCAGGAATAATGAAGAATGTTACCATGGAAACCCTAGGAAGTCGGGTTCAGTTGAAGCAACATGTTTGAACCATGTCAAGAACAGATATCTAGCCTGGCGAAGCTTAGGCCCAAACAGTGTGAATAATGATGAAAGCACCTGTGAATATTCCCTAAACTCTTGTGTGCAGAGCATTAGCAAACAGCCATATTCTGCGTCATTATGTGTCCATAATTACTAGGTGTTATTACGTAAAACACTCTTCATCTTCTAGTGCCATTGGTGTCCCCAGACTTAGACAAAGGATTGTGGAAGCCAAGGCCAGGTTTCCACATTGAGCCTACTGACGTTGGGAGCAACCGCAGTGCTTGCCGGTGAGGGTCTTTCTGGTGTGGGTCCCCCCGTACATCCTTCCAGGTCTCAGCTGTGATGCCAAGGTTCATGACAATATGGAGAGAATCAATGATAGGTCACGGTAGACCTTATCTTGAACAAACTCAAAAAGATATTTCAGAACTATGCTTCACGTAAGATGAGTGAAAACATCCTTGGATGTGGCCTGCCAGGACCAAGCTTACTCGGGGATCAGCACCGTTTCTTCTGTGAGAAAAGAAATTTTATTTATTTTTGTTCACATCTCTGGTCTCCTCTAAAAACCCCTACACAATCCTTTGCGTCTCAACTGTTTTTATGTGATGACCCTTTTCGGTTTTTTGGTTTCCGTAATTCTACCACTCATCAGGTGAGGATGAAACGTTTCCCGCGGGGCCCGTGTCCGTTTTTCTCCCTTGAATTATCTTCCTTTCACCATTGCTTGGGAGAAAAACGGTCGAGAGATAGGAAAGTGAAGAGGAAGTATTGTAGCCATGCCAGAAAGAAGTGAAGTGTAAATGACCGTGTGGCATGCCATAGGAAAAACGGGAAAGTCTTGAATTTCCCAGATTCCCTGGATGGCAGCCTCGGGAAGAGCTGGGATGCCATCGAGTTACCTTGTTGCCTCTGGACCCTGTGGATTCTGTCATGAGGTTGGGCTGAGCTGCTGGCAGAGACCACAGCTTTTGCTGTCTTTTCCCACCCCTATTCCTGGAGCAAAAAGGTGCCTGACCCAGTCATTAGGGTCACGTGAATGCTGCTTGGGTTGATGAAGACACTTAGTGTCTCAAACCAGCCGTCTCGTCTGGCCTCGGTCTAGGTCCTGGTGGAGTGAAAGGCTTGGCTTTTCACCAACAGCCTTCCCAGCTCTGCCGTTTCTCCTGCCATGAAGTGGAGCGATCCAGGCTGACCTGCTCCTGTTCTGCTGACTCTCAAGAAAGCCAAGAAGAGGGTCACACTGTGGCTGCAGATTGCTTTGGGGACCTTTCAGGAAGATTTCTCCATCTGGGGCCTCTCTCCCACATCCATATGTCCTATGTTTTCTCCTAGGATTGGGCTGGAGCTGAAATCATTCTACCGCGTTAATCAGCAGCCACTGCAAATGTCACGGTCATTTGTTCATTGAGATTCCGCGGATCTCCTACCCACTTCAGAAGGGAAAATCAAGCTCCCAGTACCTTAGAGAAGGGAGCGCCCATGGACAGACACATCCGGAAAGTAGAATATAGCTAATGGATGCCTCTTTGGCAAACTGAATGCTAATTTTTTCCCCTAAGGCTTTCTTTTCTTTGCCCTAGGCCAACTGTTGGACAGACTTGTTGGGCCTTTGAAGTCCCACAGCTCACTCCCGGCCTCCTGTTCTCCAGCCTTGCACTCATGTCCTCAGGGGGAGTTTGGTTCTCTTGAATTGAGGTGCTGCTGGCTGTGTAATCCTTTGTGATTGTCTAGTCCAGCCAGCAACCTCTTGCCTTCCACAGCCTGGAGAGCTGTTTGTGAGGAGCCTGGCCTTGCTCGTGTAGTGGTGATTCTGCCACGGGTCCGTCCCTGGAGGCAGCCAGGGCTCCACTGTCCTTAGGGATGCAGACACAGGGGAACGTGCGAGCAGAGCAGACAGTGAGCAGACACAAAGCTGTGTCTGATGAGGAGCAGATGAAGGATGCAGCTTAGAGAAGAAGAGGTTCAGGGAGTCACCAGAGCTGTCTTCAAATGGCCACAGGGCGGGCAGGCTGTTAGGAGGAAGAGGGGCTAAATTTGGCCTTTGTGACCTCAAGGGAGAGGATTAGAGCGAAGGAGGGAACACTCCAGGGTTTTGGTTCAATGTACGAAGAGCTTTTCCAGCTGTCATTAGATCTGCAGGGACGGAACTGGGCTGCTTTAGGAGACAGAGGGAAATTTGAACTTTGGACAACTATGATGCCAAGGAAGTTTTGAATATTCTCAGGGCATTCAAGCTAGACAAGAGGAAGGTCCTTTCCAGCCTTGGAATTCTGGCCCCCGACCCCGCTGGGTAAATGCAGACCTAGTGCTCTTCAGAGAATGAGCCCAGGTCTAAGGCTGAAATGCAGCAAGTGCATAAGAAACCTGCAATTGCATTAATCACAGTCCAAAGGTATAGCCGAGTGTACACAGGCATACAAGCATGTTTTAAATTAGGGAAGAGACTGAAAAGAATAATTAATTAAATTAAAGCAGCATTAGGACCTGACGTGGGCAGAAAGTAATTACTTGTCATCAAGTACCGAAAATATCAATCAGCCTCTAATTGCTGTATGGATTCTTTTATCAGCAGCAGGTATTTTAAAATTTTGTAGTTTTCAAGCAAGAGTGGTGAGGAAGGTATCTGGTTGAATTATTTAATGTGATGTAGGTTTTTGGAAAAGTAAAGCTGAAACCTTACATTTTTGCCCGGTGTTCATCTTCCCTGGGCGGGAATCCTAGCATCTTAGAGCTGAGATCCACCTTCAAATCCCCCTTGTCCCCCGCATCCTTTGCTGGGCAGCTGACCAGCAGGGACTGGCTTCTGGCCACACAGTCAGAGTCTGGGAATGTGTGTCTGTGGCTGGGGCCTGGCCCCTCTCATCCCAGGTCACTTGGGTCTATGGAGTTGCCTTCCAGAGATTAGCCCACGACATCCCTCGTCTCTGCCTAGGTTCCCCTTCTGATAAAGGGCCCACATCTGTCCAGCTGTGGTCAAACTTGAGTGCCAGTTCGTTGTTCTGGTCAGAGCTGTCATCTAGGTGTCATCCTGTGCCTTCAAGAGGACAGGGAGCCATGGGAAGGAGCACCTGGGAAACGTGCTGCACACGGCACTCTGTGTGTGCTGCCGACTGTATGCATGCTGTAGTTACATCCAGTAAAAGCCCATTCCGGAACAGGCCATTCTAATAGAGTACTCCATAAAATCATGCTCCCTTCCCAGGATCCACAGGAACTGCGCTTTGTTTCTCAGGTGCCACCGAATTCTCTGTAGTGAATGATCGGATACCACAGCACCGTCCTTCAAACCCTGCACCTGTTGGGGGCGGCTCCTAATCCAGCTCACTTACAGGTGTCCATGGCTATCCACGAAGACCCACGTCTGGAGTTGTCCGCAGGGAGGCACAGTGGAAAGAACATTAGGTTTGAATCCCAGGCATGCCTGGGTCAGAATCCTGGTCTGCCCTGGCTCTGTGTCTTTGGGCAATGAGCTGACCTCTTTGAGTCTCTGTTTTCTCATCTTTCAGTTGGGGCTCATGGGGATACAAGTGCAATGTGTGGCTCACAGCAGGCATTTGGGAAAATACAAACTTATATTCCTTTCCCATAACTTCCTTTTTCTTCCTGTCATATAAGGAAAAGGATACCAAGTAACTTATTATTTGTAGGAAAAATTTTATTTGCCCACTGATCACAATTATAAAATCACAGTTAAAGTTGAGAAGAAGAAAGGAGGAAAAGAGATTTCAGTTCTCTTATAATTCATGCCACAGAGACATCAGATCATTCAGTGATCAGGCTGGATGTTAGAAATAATGTAGTTAGAAATAACTTCTCAGATGACAAATTCAGCCTTCCAATGTCCCAGTGTGTGACCCAGAAACACCCAACACACAGTGCCCTTGGTTGGGGGGACTTGTGTTCTTGCAGGTTTGGGGTGACATGACCTGGCTGGGGACATTGGGCAGGAGGCAGTGAGAAGGCAGATACGTGAAGAAATGTTAAGCTTTTAAAAGGTTCCAGGTTCAGAAGTAGTCGTTAGAGAAGGGATTTCTGAGTTGGGTGGTAACCAGAGCGTTACATGCTCAAGACACAGAGAAACTGGTTCCGAGAAACCCCATAGGCAGAATCCGGAGAGACTCTACATTTTTTCCCATATGATCATTGACTTTCTACTTTGGAGGATGGGCTGAGTTCTCTATACACTGGCATTGTGGTTTCTAGGAATCCCTCTGTGGGGAACTCCGTTACAGACATTTATCATCACATTGATAAAGATACTGTTAAATTTTCAAAGAATTTCAGTTCAGTTCAACAGATTCCTTCCCCGCCCTTCCTCCCAATCCCCCCATGCCCCACCCTCGGAGCCTCGTGTATGCCAGGTGCGGTGCCAGGTGACAGAAGGCAAACAAACTCCAGGGAGGTGGAGTTCGCTCCATGTTCAGGGTTCACTGTGTAGGGAGTGGCTTACCGGGACGCCCGCCATCATTCCATAGGGTAGACGGTACACATGCCTGAGTTCAGAGGACTGGGCAATGCTTTGGGTCCCAAAGGAGAGATTTGTATCTGGTAGGCATTCTGGAAAGACTTAGGGAGAAGGTGGCATCTGAAATGATTCTGGGTGGATGGGTGGGGTTTCCAAAGGAGGACACAGGTGTGGGCCAGGACAGGGGGTGGTTACGAGACAGAGGTCCAGTTTGGCTGAGGGAAGGGTGTGTGTATTAGAGTTTTAACTGCCTTAATTTTTTGGTTATAAAAAATCATTAGAGAAAGTTTGGAAAATGTATGAAAACACAAAAGAGAACAACCAGAGGCAACTATTATTCCAACGTTTTATTGTATTTTTTCCAGACTATCAATCAAACTATATAAACATTTTTTAAAAACTTCCTTTGATTATGACAGTTGGAATTCATACTAATAGAAGTTTGGAAAACACTAAGGAGTATAAAGAAGAAAATAAAAATCACCTGCGACCCTAGTCGGAAATAATAACCACTATTAACATTTTGGTTTATTTCTCTTGAATCTGCTTTTCAGGGTATTTACATTAAATCAAATACGAAAAATTTGTTCAGACACTTTTGTATCCTGCTCTTTTCTTCTTAACATTATACTTTGAACACTTTTCCATGCCATCAAATAATCGTAGAAAAATGGATGCATAATACTATACTCCAAATTATGGGCGGATCAGCATTTATTAAATACTTTCTCTGATAGTGAATATTTAGGTTGTTTCACATTTTTTGTTATTATACATAATGCTGTTACAAACATTTCTGAAAATCAGTGCTTGTCTATTAAAAATATTTTCTAAGCACTGTTTTTTCAAAGTGGAGTCATAGGATCAGAAGGTATTATTACTTTTAAAATTCTTGCATATTGTTGATTCGTGGTTATAGAGAAAGGAAATGACACGTCTGAGAGTGCATGTGCTGGGGGCCGACCTGGAAGGGAGGAGAAAGACCGTGACAGTGACCGAGCCACCTGGAGGAAGAAGGGGCTGCCGTCATCCAGCTGGGAAGGGAAAAGAGAGAATTTACGAGATGAGGACACTGTTTAGGATGAGACAAGTAAGAGGGAGGACACAGAGGTGACTCCGAGCTTTCTCATTAAAGGTCTAGGAAAATGGCGATGCAGTGACAACAAACAGAGACATCAGAAGAAGATGCCGGCTTGGTCATCAGTTTGGTGTTAGCTGTAATGAGTTTCAGGTGTCAGGGAGCCCTCTGGGTGGAGACCCTCCACAGGGAGTTGGCAATGCCTGCCTTGCTGAAGTTTTCTTAGGTGAGCAGTCAGGGGTTTGGCCTCTCCATTTAAGAGTTGTTTTCAGATGGATGATATGTGGGTTGAACTATATAGAAAAAGGCTGCTTTAAAAGTATAAAAAGGAAAGTGCAAAGTTTATGCTTTACAGCAAGCTAAAACAGGCAAAGCGATTTTGTGACCCCACACTGCCAGCAGCTGTGAAGGGACTGGGACAAAGTGCACAGCCTTGGAGCAGGATGGCCAGGCCCCTCTGGCTGTCGGCTCTAACTTTCTAGGATCCCAGGGGTGGAGGCAGCCTTGGGAATTATTGGGAACGTGGCTGTGTTCTGCACGAAGTCTAAAAGTAGGGGGAGAGCTGGAGAGAGGGAGCGTTTGGATAAGACGCCGGAGGAACATGTGGTGACCGCACATGTTCTAATGGGAGGCCGGCTTCCCTGCTGCTTGCTACTGTGACAAGACAGACTGCTCTTCCTACTCCATCTGTTGTCTGGGGGTTTGTTATTCACTGGTACCCTTAGCAGGAAGAGCTGGAGAATGGGGCATGCTAGTTAACAGGGAATAGGGTGTGCTAGTTAGCAGAGAACTGGGTATACTGGTTAGCAGAGCTTGCCCTAGCCAATTTGTGTAGTGAACCCCTAAGGACATGGCAGGTCTGGAAGAGCGCCTTTCGAGAGCGCCAAAGCTGTAGTGGTCAGCCTCTTGTTTTTAGAAAACAGCATATTTTAACAATCACAAATATTTACTGGTCAGGTAAAAAATTTGAGTGTCAGTATGTTTTGGTAAAGGGCTTTATGAAAATTTGAACTTTCTTTAAAATTCTTTCTGAAGATTTCATGTAAGTATCACAAATCCTAAGGAAAAATAAAATAATTTCCACAAATATAAAAAATCCCACAGGCACAGATATTCATGAGAAATGACAGATAAAAACTTTGACTAGAAATGCAGGAATCTAAAGGTAATTCTAAATAAAAAAAAAAATCCGGTGGGACTTTTGATAAGTTCTTATCAAGTGATGATTGTGCCAAAAATGTAAATCTGGTACAGTGACACAGTTGTAATTTTGATATGTTCTTTAAGTCTCTGAGTGCTTAAATCATGGCGTATGTCTGGACATTTTTTCCCTTCAATTCAAAACTTTATTCCTACAGAATGCAGATGGCTTTTAGAAGTTCCTGGAGGTAGGTGGTGGTGGCAGTGACAGGTGAATTTATTGCATCTGCGACTTCCAAGGGACAATTGTCAGACTACTGTCATCAGTATCACCTTGGGATAAAATATTCTTTAAAAAACAATTTAGATATTTCCTGTAAAAGATACCTCTATGCTGTAATTCATGTTCTCTAGGGATCATCTATCTCTTGTTATAGCCCCTGATATGGCAGGTAACCCTGGGAGTTCTGATTACCTTCATGTAGGTGCAACTTGAAAGTGCTTCTTGTTTCCTGCCTTCTGCCCAACGTGACACACACGTGTGTGCACAATGGCTAAAACAGAGCCTGAAAACCAAAACTCCGAAGCACGTGAATAATCCAATGCTAAGAAAGAAGCCAACAGTATCAATGAATGAAATATAAATTCACTCATGAAATTAATTTTTGGGGAAAAACTGAAAAACATTTAAAAATATATATGTTTAGAATATTCAAAGAGATAAATGAAGAAATAACAAGAAAGTATGACAGAAAATAGGCAAAATAAAACAAAAGTACTAATTATAGAACCTGGAATTTAAAAAATAGCTATTGGAATAATTCTGCAGATGGAATTTTTAGATCGAACCCAGTTGACGAAGGACTTAGTTCATAGTTCTAGTGAATAGTTCTGATGCAGGTAGAGCAGAGAAAAGGGGAATCAGTCAATCAATCAGTCAGTTGGCAAATAAGTGACACAAAGGATAAATTGAGATGTCCCAACTGACATGTAAAAGGAGTTCCAGAGAAGTAGAATGGGAGAAATGGTAGAGAAGCAATATTTGAGAATATAATATTAATAACTGAGGATTTTCTAGAACTGAAGAAAGACATGAATCATCATATCAAAAGTACATATTAAGCCCTAAGCAAGATAAATAAAATTTATTGACACTTAGATATGTCATAATTAAACCCCAGAATACTAAGACTGATGAAAAGAATCTTAAAAATTACAGGAAAAGACAGATTGCCTGCAAAGGAATGGCAGTTAGACTGACAGCAGACTTATCAGTGTCAATGAACATGAGAAGACAATGGAGTATCATCTTTGAAGTACTGATGGTGTCTTGCTAAATTATGTTATAGCAAAAAAAAAAAATAGATTAAAAAAAAGTACTGATGAAATCTTGAAATTTATACCCAGCTAAATTATCTACTTAGTGGGAAAGACAAAATAGAAATATTTCAGACATGAAAAGACTTAAGAGAGTTCACAACTCATAGGCACTTACTAAAAGACTGTTTAAAAGATACACTTCAGCAAGACAAAGAATTAATTTAAAGGTAAATCATGAGGTATAAGAAACAATAATGGGTTCATTAAAAATGTTGATCATTGAATGAACTATCCAAAACATAAAGGATCATTTTGTGTGAGGGGCCTTGAATTTGGGAGGAGTAGAAATACTAACTTCCGACTTGGTTAGGAAAACATGACAGTGAAGTATGTACATAAAAATAGTAAAGATAAACCCTAAAATAACAAAATATATATATATATTTTTTACCTCCAGATCAGTCAGAAGTCAGCAGTGGCCATCCATTTCTCTCAGAGTAAAATTCAAAGTCCTTAATGATCCTGCAAAGCCCTATGTGATCTGGCTTAGCCGATTTGTGTCCCACTACTTCCTGCTTGATCACTCCACGCAGGCTACGCTGGCTTCCTTCCTGCCCACTAAGCATAGCAGGCACCTTCTCAGTGCCTTGGTAGGACTGTCCCCTCTGCCCTTTACCCGGGTGTCTGAGCAGGGGCTGCCTCACTGCCTCCACGTCTGTGTTTGCAGTCACTTTCTCTTTGAGGCCCAACCTGAACCCCTTATTTAGAAGTGTGCTCTCCAGCCCCCGATCTCCCTGGCTTGCTCTGATCTTTCTTTTCTATGCTTTATAGCTCTTTTCACCTTCTAACTTACTACCTCATCTCCCTGTTATCTTCAGCGCTTCTTATCTGTCTTTCCCCACTAGAGCGAATGCACCAAAGAAGCTGTGGGTCCGGTCTGGCTTCACATCCATGTGGTTTGCTCATGCCCCTGGTCCTGCCTGGGTGTGATTCTGGATGTACAACTCCTACTTTGCGATGGATGGCGGGGCACACCCACGTGACCTTGTACTTTGGCGAGTCTAATGGGACTTAGATTTTGATGGGAAATTGCAGCCACATGGTCCCCACATGTCCCGTGGTTGAGCACTTTGCAATAAGCTTCACTAGTACCCAGATCATCGTCTTGAAATGCCTTTTCCCATTTAAAGAAATAGGCTTCTTGGAGAAATGGTTGAATCCGAGTCTAGAGTAGGAAACGTACAAGATGAGCCTGAACATCCTGTCAAACCGGAGCGCAAGGAAGCTCCTGGGAGCCTCGTGGCCATGTACGTTCAGCAGAGCTGTACAGCTCACCTTTTCCCTGTCCTTCTCCAGAGAGTTCCTGTCATCATTGCCTCATCCCAGGGAATGCAACGGAGTGAAATTAATAGTGAATCCTTTTGCCAGAGGCCCGGAGATACTTAATTTTTATAGACACTAAGTAAATATTTATTTATATTCGCTGGCAGCAAACAATTCACTTATAAGCAGGAAAAATGGTATAGCAGGGTGAAACTCAAATGATGCATGTGCTTATGTTATTTCTTGGAATTTTTTTGCTTTTCTTTAAAAATGTATGTATTTTTCATTTTTAAAGTAATAGTAATTTATTACAGAAGAATTTGAACAATGAAAAAATATTCCTAAATTGCCACCACTGTAATATAATCATAGTAATAACTTTAGTATATTTCCTTCCAGTCTAGTTTGGTGTGAATTTTTTTAGTTATAATAAAAACATGCACATAATTATGTTTTTTCCTTTTTAATTTAGCTTTCAATAATTATGATAGCATCATATACATATTTCTATGTCACAATGTTAACACGACAGTAATTTTTTTACTGCAATGAATTTTATTTGGCTCTATCATATTTTTTAACTGTTAACCTGTTTTTGGTTAGTAGATTTCCCCTCACATTTTAGCAAATAGAATATTTTTGTACAACATCATTGCTTTTTGAGTTTTGTTGTTGCTTCGAAGTTTTGATGTAAAATATTAACAAGTGTCAAGAATTCAGTAAACTCCTAATTTTTCTTTTATCTCTGTCATTGAATCTAGCAAATTAAGTGATTGTAGGAGTCAAAGGCATATCTTAATTTACCAGCTGTTGTTCCACCCAAGGTCTCAGCCCTCTGTGACTTCATAAAGCCATATAAAACGTGGGCGAGGCAGTAATCTTGCTAACATCCACAGGTGGGCCACAGAACAGCAGTTGTGCTGGTCAATTTAGAAACTTACAGGAGGAAATGGGGGTTCTTTATCTGGCGCCCAAGGAAATGCAACAAGGCGTTCTTAATATGTGTGAGGATGTGCATTCTTGGGAGATGGGCCTCGATTTTTATCATATGTTCAAAGGGATCCAGTGACTACTGGTATAAACACAATATTTGCCAGTTGAGTGGAATGCTCACTTTTTGAATTTCATATTATTCCCTCCTTCCCTGCCTCCCCTCCACACACACCCACCCTCATTCATTATATTTGGAAATAGAACTCAGAAAAATATACTTTTGGGTGGGCAGTGATTTATTCCACACAAGTTTATAGTAATTTTAAAAAATTTTTAAAAACTGAACGCATATGTGAGATTGTTCATTGCAAATGCTGTATCAATCTATGTTGATTTTGGAAGTTTTCCCACTAAAATAAATAATTTAGTAATAGATTTCTTCATTAAAATATTTTTTTAAAAAAAGCGTGACCAGAAAGCTGATCATTAAGTAAATTTCTATTAATTAATTCAAGTTGTGAGTTGAGTGTTGAATTTATTCATAAAATACAATTATTCTTTTACTATGTTATTTGGAAAGGTACAGATTTACTAACTCCATTAAATTTGAGGCTTTCTAAATTTTTTGCATAGCTAAAGCGAAGAGATATTTCTATGCAAATAACCTTAAATAAAATTATTTACCAGTGTTATAAACTCTCCTTCCTTAAAAGGAAATCTTAGTCATTTTTGATGACAGGAGAAACTTCTCTTTTCTAATTGAACAGGTAATGTAAATGACCACCTTGTTTTGGGTAAATAATGATTAATTTGTATTTTTTTTTTTTTTTTTTTTTTAGGAATGGGGTGTTTCTGGGGAGCCGAAAGGAAATTCTGGGTCTTGAAAGGAGTGTATTCAACTCAAGTTGGTTTTGCAGGAGGCTATACTTCTAATCCTACTTATAAAGAAGTCTGCTCAGGTAAGAATTTGCTTTGTCCTATTAGTAGGAGAAACAAGAGAGGTCTTGTGCCTGCTGTTGGGTGACAGGTTCTTTAAAATGCAAATACAATTTTTATGTGTTTCCTCAGTCTTTACCATTTCTTTGAATATATTTATTGGTCTCTCACTTTATATTTTTAGAAAATGATAAACTTCCTATGAAATGTATCATTTAGCTTTTGCTGTGGAATAACCACCCTAAAACTTAGTGGCTTAAAACAATCATTTTATTAGCTTATCATTCTGATGATCCAAAAATTAGGCTATGCTCAGCTTCGTGTTTCTTCTGCTAGTCTCCCCTGGACTCACTCCTGTGGCTTTGGTCAACTGGTGGGTTGTGTGGGGGCTAGTTGGCCTAGGCTAGCTCCACTCATATGTCTGGCAACTGGTGCTCACTGTCGGCTGAGATGATGAGGACGATGGGCCATGTGTCTTCAGCACGCTGGACTGCTCTGATTCACGTGGCGGTGGATGCAGAGAACCCAGGAGTAGCAGGAGAGGATGAGCTGGTTCTCTGTGTCATGTTTATCGTTTTCCCGTTGCCAAAGCAAGTCATGTGGTCTAGCCCAGAGTCGATGTGGGATGGGCTCCCCGAGGGCAGGGAGATAGGGAGGTGTGGAGAAATCAGGACCATTAATGCAGCTGTCTACACATGGGACAGACACAACGTGGACCAGATGTGTTTTCTGGAGGGAAAAGCATTAAAAGCCATGCTGTAATGCACAGATCAGCACACTGTGGCCCAGAGGCTGAATCCTGCTTGTTGCCTGTCTATATAAATACATTTTCGTTGCAACATAGCCATGCTCGTCATCATTATTTTTTTTTTTACATATTATCTATGAGTGCATTCATGCCACAATGGCAGACTTGAGGGGTTGCAACAGACTCTAGGGTCTGCAAAGCCTGAAATATTTTCTGTCTGGCCCTTTGCAGGAAAACATTTACCGACCTGTGCTCTGGGCTAACAGGATAGGCAGATGCTCCTATGGCAAATTCTAGGTGGATTACCAGATTACCTGTCGGGATTTGTTTCGGGCCCTCAAGGATTTCCTTTACTTTCCTTCCAGCTCAGGTAGCATTTAAAACAATTTTCTAAAAGAGTGTTTTATTCACCATCTTAAGAGTCTCAAAAGGGAGAGTTTATCTAGATCCGTAGTCCACCATATTGACAGAAATGGGATTTAAAAAATATGTAAACAGTCTTATCTTTTTTTAAAGTCAAGTCTTGAATTGGTGTTATTTGTGGAGGATGCTCTCGCTCTCCGAGGGCCTGCGCAGCGTGGCGGAGAGGGGTCGGGGGTGGGAGCCTGTGGAACGACGAGCACGATGATTTGTTTGCTACAGTATGAATTCTGATTCTGAAATGAAACGAGGTGCACAACAATGAAAATATGATACAAATATGCATTTTCTTGTTTTTCTTACCTCTAGAGAAGAATTGAAACATTCTGATTGGTATTAAGAATGTGGAATATCGAACAAATACTTTAATGGTTAATCTTTTTTTTTTTTTTGCTTCTGTTTCAAAATTAAACAAATGCTCAAACAGAGCTATAAATAGAGATTCCAATGAACCCTGGAGATTGCCCAGGTGTATCCTCTCAAGTCAGAGGAATGGAAATGAATAGATCCCTTCCTGAAATTCCAGACATGACTTAATGGCCTAAGAGAAAAAGGTTGCCAAGAAAACCCCCAAATATCTACTGTCACATCTATTATCCTCAACCAGAAAGATGCTAGTAATGAATTAGAATATTGCGATCGCTCGTTTGCTCAGACTCTTTCTAGTTCAACTCTTTACCGGAACAATAACAACGTGATAATTGCCACGTGTCGGATCCCTACTATATTGACAGACATCCTAATAAGCACTTTTTCTCTTTGCTTTTTTCCAAACAGTTCCACGAAGCGTCTTAGTTTCTGTCTTGTACGGAGGGAGTGTTGAGGCCCAGAGGGGATGAGCAACTTACCCAAGGTCACGCATGGCAGGAATCCCTACCTCACTAGCTCTCGGCCCAACGTCTATGCATTGGCTAGGGTGTAAGCGATCCGGCCGCCGCTACAGCGCAGCTGGTCTCCATCGTCTGTTTGCGCTCCCTCCGCCAGGTCGCAAGTGCCCTTCCGTGGCTGTCCCTCTCCTCTACTTCTGAATATGTGGGCGTGCTTTTTAACGATGACTGTAAGGAAAATGCCAAGGAATTTCGTTTTTGTCTTTCTTATGTTTAGAAGGAAAAAGGGCAGACCCCTTTTAAGATACAGTTCGTGCCAACGGCTGGTGTGTGAGAGGCCTGCAGCAGTGGCGAGGCACAGAAACCACGGAGGCTGGCGAAGAACTCTCTATTCGATGCGAGCACTACCTGCTAAGTTAGCGGTAGCTCTGGGAAGCATGGTTGTCATGGAAACTTGTTCCTGATTGGAGAGAGAGAGTTATAGGGTCTTACCCAGACGCAGAAGGAGAGATGATTTCTTTCCCTAGGCCTTTTTTTTTTTTTTTTTGTTCTGATCATAAAAGGGAAAAACAAAAAGGCAGAGAGAAGCTATGATAGAAAGGTCCCTCTGGCACAGAAGTGGTAGAGCCTTGAGATCCCTGGGAATAGCAGGGAAGGAGAACAAATAAGGTCCCTGGCTAGAATAATTATGGTAACCAGCTAATTAAAGATTTTTGACTGAGGAGAGGGGTGGGGGAAACAGAAAGCAGGTTATACTGGCGGGCTCCCCTCCGAAGCCTCTGGTGCTCAAAGCCTTGCTGGACAAGTTGGCCCTGGAGGGGTCTGAGTTGGAAGATTAAAAAAACAAACAAACAAACAAAAAAAAAACCACAACAAAACCAAGGCTCTGGTAAGAAACGTAATAATTGCCCAGGTTCATTCACCATGGCAGAAATACTAGTCTGTACTCTAGTATTCGCATTAATGTCAAAATTGCTTACTCTTGTGTTTGCAATTTACTTTGATCACAACCCAGGAATATTTTGTAAAGGTTTTATTTTCATTTTTTCATGAAGAGAAGCATAGGGACCTGGATTGTGTGCAAATTCCTTCTCTCACATATAAGTGTTCTTGAATCTAATTGTACCATTTGGTATCTTGGGACAGGTGCCAGAATTACAGGGAGGGGCTGACCAAAATGCACAGGCCTAGCTTCACCACCACCCCCGCCCTGCAGCCGGTGGCGTGATGACGCGTGCCAGAGCTTCCGCAGCAGGGTGTCAGCACACAGGTCGATGATCACAGCCCAGCAGCCACAGACTCCGGTTCGCCATGCCCGCCCCACTCGTGGGTGTGCAGAGCCTCCACGGGGACGTGCGAGCGAGCATGTATGTGAGCGTAGAAGCAACACATGTTGCCGATCCGTGTCTTCATGGTATTTCCATGTGGAGAGTGATGGGCCTGTAACTCTGAAAGCTGAGCTGGATTTGCAGTTAGGCACGTAGAAAAGATACAGCCTCTGGGAACAGCTGAGAGGGGAGGTGACCCGGCAGAGACCTGCGGATAGAGATCTGAGCAGAACATTCACGGACAGGCTCGGTGACGGGTCTGTTCGCGATGAGTGATCTCCAGCTCTTGGTGCCCCTCGAGAGTGACATATGGAGAGGATACAAGGGGATAACAGCTCCTTAAGAATTAGCAATAAAGGTGCCTGTTGGGAATGGGAGTATAAAAGAAGCCTGTACTGAATCAGAGTGGACACAGGCAATGACATAGAAGACAGATTGGTTTCCGGGTCTGTGGGACTTCAGAGGAAACTGATGGAATGCCCTGACTATGTAAAAGGAGAATTTGGGCCTCAGCAGGAGATTGGGAAGCCAGGACAGAAGAGGGGGGGTCCTGGTGGCACCCTGTGGGGTGCTGTGGGCAGACCCACAGGCCTGGTTCTATCACTAACCTCTTCTTCTGATCCAACCTTCTAATCTTTTGTCTTCCTGTGGAGATTATATACAGAAAGAAAATGCAATGAGACCAGGTTGGTCAGGCAGACAGTTCTAATTCTCATTTCCAAATTCAAAAAAATGCCACTCCGAGATGTCTATCTCAATCTATTGTGAGTTTAGTCTGCACAGGTCATTCTCTCCACACTGAACTAATCCTGGGTTGAATTAAATGATGAAAATGGAGTTTGGCCTTCAAAGCTGACAGCTAGAAGCCAGACCTCCATGATTTTCCAAAGGCTGCAGCTGCCTCCTTGCATTCCCTTGGGGGTTCCCCATTCCTCCCATGTGCCCACGATTTCATTTAAACCTGCTTTCAAAATGAACATCCTCCTGTAATCTTCCCTTCCTCACATTCATCAATTAACACTGAACCTACAGTGCACAGGCTGAGAACCTTTCCTCTCCCACATGTTTTGGGCCTGAATCCGCACCCCTCTGAGAGCCACCCACCGCCAGCTTCTGCACCGGGCACCCTGTCTCTGCTCGGCTGTGCGGCAGCAGCTCTCGCGGCCTGCAGACCTCAGTTGGGCTGCTGCTCCGACATGCCTCTGATCTGTCTCTGGGACATGTGGAGAAGTGATGTAAGTCTCCTAAAATGATTTCCACGGCTTCATCCTTTCATTTGTGTGCCTTACAAGCTCAGCGTCTGCCTGGCACCAGAGAACCCGCAGTCTGGAAGGAATAGCTGTGAGGAGCCTAAGTTTCCTGCAGGCCTTCTTCAACAGATTAAATATGCCTTTTACCGGGAGTGTGCCACATGCAAGACGTTGTACCAGGTCCTAGGGGAAGGTGGTTTACGGGGTGAAGTTGAATAATCCTAGCCCTTGTGTTCCAGAATTCTTTTCTCTATAGTTGCACGAAAGCTTGATCTCTCACATGTGTTTTGAAGAGTTGGGCTGATACTGGTTTTTCTCGTTACATGGGCGCACACACACACATACGCGCACACACGCTCCCTCGAACAGTTGTTATGCAAACCAGCTGATTAACTGGCCTGCTGTTGCTTTACTACATTGATTTTAGAAGTAATTGAGCTATTCAGATTCCTGAATACTCTGATAGAGAATTATTCTTACATTTCATAATAACGACTGTACAGATGAAAATATGAAAAGCCATTCTGCAATGGATAAGCATTCTGGGTTAATTTCAGTGCATTAGCCTAATATACAAATACCCCATTGCTGGCAAGAAAACCCAGGATGTTCATTCACTGGGTAATATCTTTTCATATTTCGCTTACAGATGTTCAGAACAATTCCATGTTTATTAGTCTATTCAAAAGCTTGTCGAAATCTGCACAGCCAAGTGGCACCAAAACCAGAGGCATGAAAGGGACTGCACAACTTTCTCTCATAAGTGACATATACACAATCACCAGAGAACTCTGAGGCCCAGACACTTTCTTGTTCAACAGAAGACTGGCGGGTTGTCGGGCAGACTGACTGAGGTCCCGAGCAGGAGTCCTGGTCTGGGAGGGGAAGAGTGTGGGAGTCCTCGGGGGCCCTCCTAGGGGTGTTGATGTCCAGGGTATTTCATTCCTTGAGCCTCGGTTTTCTCTCTTGTAAAATGGGCGCAATGCCGCTTTATGAAGCCAATTGAGTTGGGGTTGGGTTCGTACTTGAGAATAAAATTGTTTCAAATTGGAAATATTCTAGAAAATCTAGGACATACGCTTTCCGTCACTCTCGCCATCAGGCGTGTTAAAGGTAAAAGAGATGGGTCATGAAGCGTCACTTGGCAGGGGCCGGGGTGAGCCTGGGGCATGTGCGCCTGGCGTGGCACAAGGGACTCACGTTCTTCTCCTGCTCACCTGATTTCTTAGCAGGTCACATCCACCCCGTCCCCAAATGCATGTGGTTTCCTCGATGCTTAAGAGCTCTAAGCACTGAATAATAATTTCCCACTAAGATGAAGCAACTCAGTATACTTTTTTTTTAGTTTGACTGAAAGTCTGAAGTGTTTGGGTGGAAGTACATGTCTACATATCTTACATGAGATTAATGATCCATTCTTCTTCAAAGGAGGGATGAGTTCTGTTATTAGCAGATTTTATCAAGCAATGTAAAACTCATTCTAAATTCCTTGCAGACTACATTAAATCTCATTTTAGTGCATAGTCAGTCTTATTGTACTCATTTCAATGTCAGTCAAGGTAAATTACTAAGTTATTGACATATCCCTGAAAATGGAAGAATTCTGGTGTTCAGTTCTTGCTACAAGCAATTTGATCACTTTTTGTTCCTTTTACCTTAGGCATAAAATTGGACCTTGAACTTGTAGCAGGCAGGTGAAAAGTGCTTATCTCTTTCAAACCCACAGGCAGGAAGCAAGCTTCGAGGGCAGGGACCTTTGACTTATGGATATAGCCCCTAGGACCACAGACAACTCCCCCTCATGTCGCCACCCCCCACTGCCCCATCCACATAGCTATTCGAGACATTAGTTCAGCGAATGGACCCATTGCCTGATGGGGAAAATATAGGTAGTGGGAAAACTGCTGGTTCTTCCAAACCTCAATCACCAGAAACAACAAGCTTGGTGGCTTGACAGGCAGCACCCCTCCCTCTGAAGGGCTGACGCCAGAAGTTGGGGCTTGGTCATGGGGAGGTCATGGCATTTTAGACCTGGAAGGGACTTTAACCGTCTTCCACCCAGTGGCTTTCAAACTGGGTGATCACAGAACCCTCGAGCTCCAGAGGGGTGCTGCAGGGGTTCCACAGATAATGAAGGTTTTAAATAGCAGCGATTTAAGCTGCTCAGAGAACCCATCCACAGCTTCTAGCTGTATTATGTATTGGGGTCCTGACAAATGTTTCGTCTTTAAAATTTTTTGAAATATTTGCAAACCAGTAAGACTACTTTCTTTTCAGTTAAGGAAACTGAGACAGAGAGAGAGAGAGAGAAAGTGATTTCACAGAGAGATTTGAGTAGAAGGGTTGAAAATTTACTTGTCTTCCCAGATCACAGCATGGCTGGAATCCTAAAAGGAAGTTCAGATCGTACGTCCGTCCTGCCCTGTTAGGTGAGGCTGGCGATGAAGGATTCAGGGTGGGGATGGCTTCGAGTTTGAATGTTAAGATCCGAGTGACCAATATTTTGTCATTTAGTGCTTGCTTATCATTTCGGTTGGGCTGGATTTGTTCCCCATAATTGGGTACTGGGGTTTCCTAACAGAAAGGTCTTGTGTCTCCAGGTGCTCTAAGCGCTGTCTGATCCTGCCCGGAGCAGAGCTGGGGGCGTGACAGCCCAGAGGCCCTGCAGGAGCAGAGACAGAGGGAGGACTGAGAGGGAACCCTCGAGCAGGGGAGTGGGGAGTGGGTTCTTTGCTGTCTCACCTCCCTCTCCCTCAAAGCTCATGCCAGTTGGCTTCCCAGCCTGGGCTGTGCACCCCCAGAGCCTGCAGAGTTACCCAAACACCCTGCAAATTGATTTGTCCGCCAAGCGTGGCCTGTAGACTTTATATGTAATAAATATCTACTGCAGTTTCCAATGTCCAAGGGAGATGGCATCGTGATGAGTAAAATATGCTTTCACTTTTCGTTACTGAATCCAGAGCAGCTCTTCGACCCACATAGGTCCTTTACCCACGGATTCTAGAATTAGAGAGACTCTACGGGGGCTTTTCTGCAGCATTTGGACAAAATCGCATGGTCTCTCACATGCACATAGGTCTGGAACCTGTACACTAACGGGTAGGTCAAGGTTCTCAAAGTTGAAAGCAAATACACACGGGCACATTTTGCTAGAGATATTTTGAGTGTGCTCGAATGTTGAAATCCAGCATCAGACATTAGAGAGGATGAGGATTTTTCTGTAGCTTCAAAGAACTGAAGGCTGGCAAGTGCCAAAACAGGTTGCACCATGGGACTGCCGTCCTGAGATGGTAGAAGGAAGCTGTCAGTGCCTTTCTGTCCTTATTGGGTGCATTGGCCAAAGACTCCAATTATGTCAGGGTCTGTTCCCGATCATTTAAGGGCAAGGGGTGAGTGAATTTTGACATGTATAGATTCTCTGAAGGCTATTACGTGTGCTGTATGTTCTGCATATGACCTTGATATTTTAATATTCTCTAGCTTGTTTGGCTGTTCAATCCACCTCTCTCCTTTAACAGCCTAAATCCCTGCTGGGGAACAGGTGCAATGATCACAGGTCAACAGACTGACAGACCTTAAGTAGTTAAACGTGTCAATATTTCAGCATATCTGGTGGTGAAATTCGAATAGGCCCTGCAAATGAAAAATAAATTAAATGGAAAGGAACAATAATAAAAACATACTTTATACCCATCCCAGACTAAAAATAGGTTATTCTTTCGTTGTTTCAGGATTATATTCTCAAAGATTTAGAAGGGAGATTAAGAGGAATTCGCTGTAGCAAGCACTTCTTAAAACGTAATTGCAGAAGCAACTGATGAATGTGCCTGCACTGGTATTTTCAAATCACATATAATGGAGCCGTAATGTAATATGGGAAAATAACCTTGCGGGGGCTTGAGCTTCTCTAGGAATTTTATGTGCTACGCTGGGTCTTAATTACTTCATAATGACTGACAATTTTTAGAGCCCTAGAATAAGGGTTCCTTTTTTTTTTCTTAAGTAACATTAAAAATAAATATCTGGGTCAATTACTGCCCCATCTGCCAAGTTGGAAATGGAAGAAATGAGCGGCTGTGTGGAGGTGAGGCATTTAGGAAGGAGGCTCACCCTGTAATTTGGACTGGTCGGAGCAGAATAAAAGATCCACTTCCAGATGAGGGATCACGTAGGACAAATAAGCAAGAGTATTTAGTGCTACCATGCCCAGGCCAGCGGTGCGGGGCACAGAATTCCGGTTAGTGATGAAAGTGAAATGAAAAAGCTGCAGTTGCCCAAGTTGAATGGAACAGAGGAGCAAAGTTGCCTTAGATGAGACACAGGTGGAGGGGGTGGGGGCCGGAGAACATCCCACACCTCTAGCGGTACCAGCGAGGCAGCACGCAATGTCAACAGGCACAGATGGGCTGGTCACGTAGCCCGGAGTTAGGGCACCAGATGGACAATTCATTGCATAAATTGGCTACCCAGGGACCACAAATGCCTGCTGGGAAATCCAAGGACGTATCAGGCTGACCCAATGACAACATACCTGCGCAGAGGTAGAGACAGGTGCCCGTGATCGGAAAGGAGAATGAACAGCAATTTTCACTGGTGGGGGAAAATGCAGATGAAATCCAATAAGGGAATAAAGGAAATTTCATTCTGTTTATTTTTTAAAAGATGTCTTTTGTAAGAGGACTCATTATCTTTAATTCGTCTTTATATGACCTGACTTTAATGACGTCATTTCTGAATGTTATAATCATACGGCGCTGAGAGAGGAAACATTATAACATTTGGATATTTGATAGATATCCAAACTATATCTGAAATAAATTTTCCTAATGCTGAATTTTGACTCAAAATATAAAATATCTTATATTTTATAAAATATAAAATAATCAAAATACACAAAATATAAAATAATCACTTTCTTGGAAATAAGTAATTACAGAATGTGGTTTGGTTTTCAAAATAAAGTGTAAAATACAAGATGGAATCGTCATTTAAAAACCAAATAGTATTAAACTCAAACAAAAGTCATGTTCTCTGGCTATTGTAGGTCACTACCACGAAAAATATAGTCTGCTCTGGTCGTATTAATACCCTTTTTATTTGGTGGTAAAATGGAGGAACTGGCATGTCTTTAAGTTGCTACCCACTCGACATTTTCATATACATTTAGTATATGTACACATTCATGTTAGTTCTTTTTTGAAAGCCTTTAAAAATTAGTCACCTACTATTTGAAAGTCACTGAGAGAGGGCCCACACACAGTGCTTAGCAGGCAGACTTGTTCTGTCTTCGCGAAGGTGTGTAGCCATATTTTTTTTTTTAAAAAATAGACTTTAATTTTTAGAGCAATTTTAGGTTTCTAGAAAAATTAGGCAGGAAGTATGCAGAATTCACGTTACCCCCCACCCCCTCACACACACATTTCCCCTGTTATTAACGTCTCACATAGGGTGGTACATTTGTTATAACTGATGAGCCAATATTGACATGTTATATTAACTGAAGTCCACAGTTTACATTAGGGTCACTGTTGGTGTGGTACATTCCATGGGTTTTGACAGATGTGTAATGTACGTATTCACCATTACAGCATCATACAGAATAGTTTCACTGCCCTAAGCATCCTCTGTGTGCTGACTATTCATCCCTTTAGTTTTGCCTCTTCCAGAATGTCATGTATTAATAGTTGCATGATTGCAAAATGTGGTTAGAATCACACAGTATGTAGCCCTTTTGGATGGGCTTTTTTCACTTAGCCATGTGCAGTTAAGGCTCCTTCTGTCTTTTTATCCCTGAATTGTAATCCATCGTATAGATGTACCACAGGTTGTTCATCCATTCACCCACAGAAATACATTGCAGTTGCTTCCAGTTTTCCACAAACAAATCTGCTGTAAACATTCATGTACAGGTTTTTGTGTGCACATACATTTTTAACTCACTTGGATTAATATTTAGGAACACGATTGCTGGATCATATGGTAAGACTACGTTTAACTTTCTAAGAAACTGCCAAACTGTCTTCCAAAATGGCTGCACCATTTTGCCACCAGCGATGAATGAGAGTTCCTGTGGCTCTATGTCCTTGCCAGCATTTGGTGCTGTCAGTGTTTTGGATTTTGGCCATTCTAATAGGTGTGTGGTGGAATCTCATTATTGTTTTAGATTGCAATTCCTTAGTGACATGTGATGTGGAGCATCTTTTCATATGCTTACTTACTATTTGCATATCCTCTTTGGGGAGGTGTCCATTCAGATCTTTTGTGCTGGCGATGGCCTTAGCAGCTGACTGGCTGTGGTCCCCGGACTTCCTGGGCATCCTGCCACCTGGGTGTGGTCATCCACCCACGGCTGGCGCAGCTTGTCTTGTCTGCTTACCACCTTTGGCTTTATCGCTGACAGCTTATCTCACCCCCCACCCTGCGGTCCAGTGTCTGAAAAGGCTGTGTTTTCAGTGATTGATTATAAAACCAGTTCTAAGTTAGTTGGGTGTTTATCACTTTACATGGCTAAACTCAAACTCTTGATTACCCACATCCCCAAATTACCTTCCCTTTCTCACTTTCTCATTTCTTTTCTTAATGGCCTCACGATTCTTACAGTAACTCAAACTGCCAGTGGCAGGGTTATCTTGGATTTACCGTTTGCCTTTATCACATATAGATGATCGGTGGCCTTGTTCTTAGACCCAAGTGCTTCCATGCGACCATCAACTCTGTCAAGGGCCTGGGTTCCACCTCGATAGGAGAAAAAGCTGCGTCATCCCATGACGGTATTTATGCCTGTTCAGGCATTCCGTTAGTGCCATACACATTTTTATGACAACTCCGCATCTCCCTAGGAGCCTTTCTGGTGCCAAAATCTGGAAAGATTCTTTGACTTTTTTTTTTTTAAAACACTGAAATACTTCCAGCTGCCACCCGTATGGAACTGGCCCTGGCTTCGTGGCTGGCTCATGGAGTGTTAGACTAATGCTTTGGGTCTCTCTGCAGGGAGCCCTGCTGGGGGCTAATCTGGGGAGTAGGGAGGAGAGACCAGAGAACTTTCCAACCCATCTTAGTGTCAGACCTTCGCAGCGAGATTTTAGTATTCCACTTGAGGTGCATTCTAGAATAGCGGATGATTTCAGAGATCAAATATAGATACAAAACACGTCACAAAACTAGGCTTAATAATTTTAAAAGCTTTGTCATTTGCTTATTCATTCCTTTGTTTCCTCCTCTTCACTCAGGTAAATAATGATTTGACCATAATCTTCTTTACTTTAAAAAATATTTTTTTTTCACAAACTTCATGTCCGTGGGTCTGCTTGTCATGAAAAGGGTATTTTACTTTAATGAGCTAATGGTTTATTGCAATAGAGGAGGCAAACCCTGTGAGTTTATATTAGGGGATGACTTCAAAAACTTCAAAGCTCTGACTAGAGACCTGCTCTTCTAAAAGCCAGTCTTTCGTGAAGCCCAGGTGAATTTTAGATCTCCTTCTTGCACTGTACCTATGTGTCATTGTCGCTGCTAAAAGGGTCTCCCACTCATTTGCAGTAGCTTGTGAGAGCTCCAGCTCTCAGCATGTAGCATTTCAGCTCATCTAACATTGTGCCATTCCCTTAATTGCCCCAAACGATCTTATCATTGGATGAAGCTGTCATAAATTACACGCACATAGTTTAAAATACTCGCAAGATATATTTGATTCCGTGTGTCTTTCGGAAGCTTAGTGTTGAATGTTTTTCAGAGTTTTCTATTGTGCAACTTTTCCAGATGTGTCTCAGCTTGTTTGCTGGACTGTGGCTGCCTGCTTGGGCTAACGCCCGCCTCGCCAGGCAAAGCTGCTCCCGACGGGGCCCAGGTGGGTGCAGGAGGGAGCCGGCGGTCAGGCAGGACCTGAGCTACTTGGACAGGCAGGGTGGGCAGGTGGGGATGAGGAAGAGCACGGCTGGAAGGTCCAAGGTGCAGAGGAAAAGGGCAGATGGGCTGGAGGGGCCTTCTGGTGTCGTGCTTACCAAGGTTGGAGACTAATTGGTGAGAAACCTTTAGTCTTGATGAACGGTCCTGTTTGTGAAGTCCAAGGAACTAACCCAGGAATAGACGTGGAGGCCAGCGCAGAGGGCACTGGACAGTTGGATGAGTACAGAGATGGGGCCCGTTCGTGAAGCGATTGAGCAAGAGCCAAATGGGGCACGTGGGGACCGGGTTGTCCCGCGTCCCTCTGTGAGATGGGAGCTTTAAGCCCCTCTCTAAGTATGCGCCGCCACTGGGGCTGGACCGAGGTGGGGGTTTGGTGAGTCCTGAGTGGCCGCTGGGATTAGGTCATGACACAAGGAGCTTTTTGCCTTCGATTCAGGAAAGCAGAGCATTACGGGCCATGGCTCACTTTTCACCTGCGCCCAATTTGATGCCTTGTCTGAAGATGCTGGTGGCGTTTTACCCAGATGAGTCCTGGATGCGGGAGAGGCCAGTCCATGTTCCACAAGGCAGAGCAGATGCTAGGGTGTGCTGTGGCTGGCTGGAGGAGGGCCTGGTCATGTACCACGTGGTGGGGAGAGAGAAGGAGGCAAGGGCCAGGCTGGTCCCAGCCGCAGAGTAGGGGGTCGATCTTGGCTGCGGGAAGGCCTGTAGTGCACATGGACACCAACTACTGGGCTCTTATTCAGGTGGGAAGGGCACGTCACTGGGGCTTCTGGGCAGCAGTCAGCAATGGGGCCCTCACAGAGTGTGACGGAAATAGTGACCCACAACTCTGATGCAGTGTTAGAGCTGGAAGTGTCTTTGGAATCCTCTCTTCTTACAGGGTGGGACACAGAAACACAGGAAGGCTAATGACTTACCGCTATCAGGCAGCTAGCCTGTAGCAAGGACCAGATTAGAACCCTGGCCTTTTCTTTTCTTAATATTAATTCTTTAGGAATAGCTCTATTGAGATATAATTGACATACATTAAAGTACACATTTTATTTATTTATTTATTTTTGAGACAGGGTCTTGCCCTGTTGCCTGGGCTAGAGTGCCTTGGCATCATCATAGCTCACTGCAACCTCCAACTCCTGAGCTCAAGTGATCCTCCTGCCTCGGCCTCCCAAGTAGCTGAGACTACAGGCATGCACCACCATGCCCAGCTAATTATTTCTATTTTTTGTAGAGATGGGGTCTCCCTATGTCGCCTAGGTTGGTCTCAAACTCCTGGTCTCAAGCGATCCTCCCACCTTGGCCTCCCTAAGTGCTAGGATTACAGGTGTGAGCCACCATGCCTGGCCTAAAGTACACATTTTAAAGTGTACGATGTAAGTTTTGACTTACGTAGATACTGTAAAACCATCGCCACGATCAAGATCATGAACATATTCGTCTCTCCGAAGTTTCCTCATGGGCCTTTGTAATCCCTCCCTCCTGCCTTCCTCATCCCTCGGCCCCCATGCCCAGGCAACCTTTGATGTGCTTTCTGTCACCCCAGATAAATTTTCATTTTGTGGAATTTTATATGGAATCATACAGTATGAAGTCTTTTATGTCTGGCTTCTTTCATTCAACCTAATTGTTTTGAGATTCACCCCTGTTCTTGTGTGTATCAATCGTTCATGTTTTTGTGGTTGCTGAACAAGTATCCCATTATACGGATATCACATCCACGCACCTGTTGGTAAACATCTGGGTTGTTTGCAGTTTTGGGCTGTTACAGATGATGCTGTCGTACACCGTTATGTACAAGTCTTTGTGTGGGTGTATACTTTCATTTCTTAGATAAATACCTAGAAATGCTATGACTAGGATTTGTAGGTGGATATTTAACTTTTCAAGAAATCGCCAAATGGTTTTCCAAAGTGGTTGTACCATTTCTCATTCCCACGAGCAGCATGTGAGAGTTCCAGTTTCATCACTTGCTCACCAGCACTTGGTGCGGCCAGTTTATTTACGTTTAGTGATTCTAGGAGGTGTCTAGTGGTATCTCCACTAGTGGTTGTGTTTTTCACTCGCATTTCCCTAATGACTAAATGATATCGAGTATTTTTTTCACGTACCTACTTGCTATCTGTAAATCTTCTTTCATAAATTGTTCAAACCTTTTGTACATTTTTATTGGGTTGTTTTTTCTTTATTCTAGAGTTTTGAGAGCTCTTTATGTATTCTGGATACAAGTCCTTTATCAGATATATGATTTGCAGATATTTTCTTCACGTCTATAGCTTGTCTTTGCGTTCTTTTAACAGTGTTTTTCAAAGAGTAGAAGTTTTAAATTTTGATGAGATCTGATCAATTTATTGTTTTATGGAGCATACTTTCGTGTCAAATCTAAGAAATCTTTGCCTAACCCACATTCATAAAGATTCTCTCCCATTTTTCCCCAGAAGTTTTATAGTTTAAGATGTGCACTTGGAACTATTTTGAAATAATTTTTGTATGTGATACAAGTCTTTTGACACATGTGCACTATAGCAAAAGGCGCTGTGGTCTCTTTATTCAGACAGACAGAGGAGTCTTGTACCAGTGCTATCCTATGGAAACGCAAAGGTCAACCATACATTATACACATACGTCACTCAAAACAACCACTAAAATACATTGCCCAGTTTTCATAATACATTTAATGAAAGAATAATAAGGTCATTAAGGGCAATCAGTGTTTTGTTATATTCTTGATTATATTCTTGATTATAGTTTGTTGTGTTTCTTGCTATGAACATAGATGGAGTAAGAAGTATGTCCCTTCCCCCTTTAACGGGAACCGGCGCAGCCCTGGACTCCAGTTTCGAACCTTGTCAACAGCAGTGATTGCATATTGTTTACCCCGCACCTCCTCCTGGTTGGGGTAATTATGGCACTTTAGACTTCCTGGAGAGGACAGCAGAGCTTAATCATGTAATTATGTCTCTGGACGGCTATCCCAAACAATGTGGCGCACTCGCGCTGCCATTCATGAGAACAGCCAAAGGAGAAGTTTGTTTGGGTTCTCTTTGTGAAGACCCAGTGGGAGGGGAGCTGCAGCCACAGAGAGCAGCTCGTGGACAGGGAAGGATTTTGGGAAGACAAAATAGGGCAGTGTAGGGATATCTGGTTTGTTTGTTTGTTTGTTTTCCTGTGCTTGTCCTCGTAATCATTAGAGGAGGAGGAATTCTTAGCACCGTCCCACTGTCCGTGGTAGACAGCTGCGGTTCTGTGCCACTTATCCGGGATTGGGGCTAGTCTGTTCACCCCGGGAATGCCTATGGGTCCTGGTATTCAGCCTTCCACTGTGCTCTGCTTGCTTTCCAGAGAGCAGTAGCTATATAGAAAGGAGCACTGGAATTGGAGTCAGCAGATGGACGTGTGGATGTGTTTTCATTCCTACAGTCCCTTACACCTGCCAGGGGACCAGGAATGAGTCATTCAGCTTCTCCCAACACTAATTCCTTATCTGCCAACCAAGGAGAAGAGTATCTTTTTAGTGTATGTGTGGGTACGCGGAGAGAACGTGCTCTAACGTGTACAGTGTTTCTCGCGATGGGCCGAAGGCCGTGCATTCTCACATCGTTTTATGTAGAAGAAATAACTCGCACGTGTTCTTTTGGGAGGAACCATGAGAACTGGCTTCACTCCCCCCAGGGACCTTCCCTCACCCCTCCCCAGCCCGAGGTGGGTCCGCGTCCCCTGCCCTCGCCCTCCCCCTTGCACAGTGCCCGCGCTGCGCCTCCTGCTCACAGTGATGGTCGGTCCCCCCCACCTAGGGCCAGGACCTCTGCTTTGTCTTGATATCCCTGGTGCCATTTAATAAATGTTTGACAATAAACAAGTAAACGAATGAATATGAAGACGAGCAGGACAGTCCTTGTGTTAACGGAGTTTGCAGGCACAGGGCGGAGATGGGCCTGTGTGAATAACCGTAGCCCCGCCGTTCTGGCTGCAACGAGCAATTCATTCATTCACCTTTCAACCAAATGGGAGCACTTCATCCTCCTCTAATAAAACCGCTTTCACTGGCACTCCGGACATTCGGGTGGGAAGTGTGGTGCTGGAAAATGACTTCTAAGAAGAGGAGAAGCCATGGGGACAGACTTCACTCCTTGACTTTAGCCGTCGCTCACCGCAAGTGTCGCTCTCCGCGGGCCTGCACCCTCCGCTCCTCGAGCTACAGTCGTGGTGGCGCCTCGTGCATTTTCACGCACTGCCCTTGTCATCTAGAACACTGCCTGCCATGTAGTAAGATCTCCATAAATTGCCGCTGATGATTAAGCATTGGATAAAGCCGGCTTGTATCATAAAGAATTTTAAAAAATCACCCTGGCTTCAAATATTTTAATGCCATGAGTTCTTCTTCCACCATCGTGGGGTTTTAATATGGCTCTGCGTTCACACTGCATATTCCTTTTGAGCAAGACTACGGCCTCATCTTGTCAACAGGCCGCATTAAGCCATTGAATGGATCTCTACATACCCGGCGGAGCCACCCTATTGCAGAGAATTATTTCGTGTTATCCTCCTGGAATTTAGGCACGGTTTAACTTCTTGCCATTAAAAGGCAACTTCATAGTAGTAACCTTTCCCCACCTCTTGGGACCCTTATTTTTAGTTTTCTGGAAAAGATGCAGATTCAAACGCAGTGAGTACCAGCAGATAAGGCACAGCCCACAGCCCCGTCCACGGGCGCTCTCTGCGTCCGCTCACTCAGGCATTTGTCTCCAGGTCTGAATGCTTCTCCAACGCCTTTATTGGCAGTTGAAAATAGAGTTCTAGCCAATGTAGGCGCATTGTTACCGCAAAATGCAATTTGCTGCCGCACGTCGTGTTCAGATAATGGGCAAAAGTAGAATTCATCCGAACAATTGTGCTCCAACCATTGTGTTCAAAGAAATGATACCACAGAGTGAGCCATTCTCGGTTTTCTGAATCATTTAAATGGTTTCATTGTAAGATATCCCTTTGTCGACTATTCTTCAGTGGGAAAATAAAGGCTTAACGGAATTTCTTTTCTTAAAGAAACAGAACTTATAGCAGAATCAGAACTATGTCGTGATATAGACCTATTTGTGGGGAAAAACCCCCACGTTACCCTTGATTTCTGGATCCCTTTTGTAGGGTTAAGGCAACACTGTAAGTTCTTTGAGTTTCCTGGATGCATCAGGCATAGACTTGTGTGGACAACTGTGAAGCGTCACCTACAAGGAATCAGCAGGGCACAGTGACAAAAACATGGGATTCAGAGACAGAAAACTTGGGTCTAGGCCTCACTGCGACCACTTGCTGTCTATGGGACTGTGCAGAAATGATCTCAGCTAGCTATGGGTTTGTTATGAGTGTCAGAGAAGAGGATGCATGTGTATAGTATTGTTTGAACAGTGAAGGAAAAACATTTTTTAATGGCTATAGAATAAATATATTCTTGTGTGAACAGAAAAACTTACTCAAGTTTCATATGGGAGGTTTGGTCTCTCCTTAATGCAATAGTATCAGAAAAATTTGTTTTGCTACGTATCTATCTTTGAAAGTTTACTTATATACCAGATCTTATTACAAGTAATGAAAAAAGTTCTGCCTATCAGTAGCTTTTTTTGTTTCAAGTTAATGCACAGAGCCGCAAAACTCCATATAAAAGAAAGGCAAAACATGATGTCTTTTGGTTGAGGGCCACATTTCTGTTCATTTTCTGTAGAAATTATAAGTGTGTCTTCTTTTGAAGAAACATGTAGGAAAAAAAATCTGTAATCTACTAGTTGCCTTATTCATGTAATAGATATTTTAATCCAAGTTTAATTATAAGAAGAAATAAGAGAATTCTGCAGATTGGAGACTGACAGCTTGATGCTGGTCATGCACAAGATCCCCGTGCGGGCTGCCAGAGGAGGACAGGGTGGTCACCAGGACCCAGCATAAGGTCCTTGAAGCCACGTCAGAGCAGCTGTGGTTCTGCACGTTGGTGAGGGATGCCAGACAGGGGAACCGAGCATCCTACAGGTGGGTGCACCTGACATCCTCTGATCCCATGAGCATTTGCATGGAGTGTTGGCACAAGCGACATCATTAGCTCGTTCATATGTGATCCTATAAAGAATTTGGAAAGCTTTATTCCGTGATCTGTGGGTTTTTCTTCAAAAGCGGACAGTCATCATGCCAGGCTGGAGGCACCGCAGTGGGATCTATGCAGCAGGAGAGGGTCCTCCAGACGCAGGGGGAGGCCAGGAGCCTCTCGCACCGCTTGGCTTTGCCGCCGCAGAAGCGCTGAGTTGGCAGGGAGCGCGTGTCATCCCTGGAAGAGAGCTTTATTTTATTTTAAACCCTCAGCTGCCTGGTGCACATTTTTGTTCTGGCAGTAAATAACTTTAAGCTCATTTATGCATTCTCTCTCTCTCTTTTTTTTTTAATATTCCATATAAGAACAAAAGTTTTTATATGGAGAACTCTCAAAACTTGATGATAAGGACATAACAACTTTTAAAAAGCGGGCAAAAGATTTGAATACACATGTCACCGAAGATACACAGACGGCATGGAACATCCAGGTTACAGGAAATAAAAGGAAGAGAGAAACACCTTCCACGATACCCTGCGCAGCAAGCAGGCGAATCTAGAATGTGGGGTACACTAAAGACAACTGACCTGGTTTCTTAAGTATATGAGGTGTTAACAGAACAGGGGAAGGGTTCTCTTCTGCAACATTTAAGGGACATAACAACCAGATGCCGTGTGTGGACCAAGGGATGGAATCGATTGGGAAAAAAATAACTCTAAAAGATATTTTTTTTTTTTTTTGCACTAGTCAGGAAAATTTGAATATGTCCCAGGAATCAGATGGTGAAAGAGTCACTGTCACTTTTGTTGGGTGAGATAATGGTTTTGCAGTTATGTAAGAACATATCCCTTTTTAAGTGATTATATATGAAAATATTGAGGGTAAAATGATGTGAGAGATTTGCTTTCAAATACTACAAAATAAAGGAAAAAAGAAGAAAGAAAGGAGAAAGGGACTGATGAGGTACAGATGTTGAAATGTTGGTGATTGTTGCCGCTGGAGGATGGGTGGGTAAGTGGTGTTTATTTTTCTATTATTTTTGCTTTTGTGTATGTTTGAAAACTTTCGTAGTAAAAATTCTTTATAACCGTCTTTCCAGGAATTATGCAGACTATAAAATACAAGTAAATAGCCACATAATTTTAGGCCTAGATTACTGTGCATTTTACATGCAAGGAACACCTGCCCATAAATTCAATTAAAAATGGTTTTATCTCTATGAAAAATTCAGATTTATCAGACAGTCTATTTGCATTACAAAGGGGACTGTTTCTTTTATAAAATAGTTTACCATAGAATTGCATTAAATGATTTATTTAATTTCCATTAGTACTCTTTTTCTAAATCCTGCCCTTAACTAAGGATGCTTTCATGCCTCCAAAACCTGCTAAGAGTGTGTTTCCTCTAACTGGAATTATTTCCTTCACTTTGTACTGCAGAAAAACTTGTTATATTAGTCAGTATTCTCCAGAGAAACAGAGCCTATAGGATGATATATATATCCATCCATCCAGAGAGAGATTTGTTATAAGGAATTGGCTCACATGATTACGGAGGCTGGCAAGTTCCAAGATACAAGCTGGAGCACGGGAGAGCCAATGGTGTAGTTAGTTTCCGCCCAAATGCCAGCAGCCTCTAGATCCAGGAGGAGGTGATGTTTTAGTTAGAGTTCAAAGGCAGGAAAATAATCTATGTCCCAGCTCAATGCATCAGTCAGGAGTCCATCTTACTCAACTTTTGTGTTCTATTCAGGCCTTCAATTTACTGGGTGGTGCCCACCCACGCAGAGAGGTTCAAATGCTAATCTCATCCAGAAACACCCTCACCAACACACACGGTAACGTTTGACCAAATGTCTCGGCACCACGTTGGCCCTGCCAAGTTGATACATAATGTTAACCATTACAATTATTCATGCTTTAAGACCAACTTCAAATAGAAATGCTACAGGAAAGCCTCCAAATGACTACACTGTATAGATTTACATTTCTATATTTTATTCTAGGTTGCAAATTGCTTGATGCAGAGGTTTTTTCTCATTCATCTTTCAATCACTAGGGACTAGACTAGGACCTGGCATTGAACAGGTATCAAATAAATGTCTGTCGAGTGAATAAATGAAGGGATGAATGATCACATCCGCGATAAATTTAGGAGAAACTCCAAAAGTTAGAAAATATCACGTATTAATGTTCCAAATTTAACTATGACTGTAGGAAGAAGATGGGTTTCAGGATTGATCTCAGTAACCATGAAGGATGATGGTCTATTAAAAGGTAGACCCCACAAAAGCAAAATAGTCATCTAGTTCATTCTTAAAAATAATTCACATGCAGTCTTGAGATTATAGGTATGATCAAGTTAGCACTCAATAGAATCTGTTTCAATTTTTAGGCTAAGTTGTGGTGAATTAATTATTTTATCAAACTTTATATGTACATGGTTAAAAATTAACTCACGTTTAAAATAAAACCAATATTCCTCTTCCTTATTCTACACTACCTTTAGCTGCTGCATCTACTAGTAGCATCCACATCTTGAAACAATACATTTCTACCTCTGTTCCTCAGTTTACCCATTTCAGACATTAATTACTCTCACCCTCTAGTAGTTGTACGACATTGGATGAGTTATTTGCTTTTGCTGTGTTTCAATTCATCTTTTGTACAATGGGGAAAATAACATTATTCTCTCCCACAATATTCTTGTAAGGATTAAATGAGTTACTACTATGTGCAAGTGCTTGGTATGTAGTAAAAGCCATGTAAGTTTTATAATAATAATGGTAATAGTTAATATTATAATCATCAACGATAGCTAGAAATTAGCTTTCTTATGCCTCCTCCCACCATCTTCTCTCCTCTCATTCTTCCCGTATAACTATTCAAAATTTTTCAGTAAATCAACAGACAATATTTGTATTATTATTATGACTATATAAATGTATTCTCAATGGAAGTAGACATATATACTGTATCTGTTGGGGTCATTCTGCAGATAACACAAGCTATTCAAATTACTTTAAGCAGAACCAGAGAAATGCAAACTGGAGGCTTTGCAGTACGATCCTGGCGCCCGCAGTTGGATTCGGCAGCTTCCTCTCTGCAGACGAGGCAGCAGCTACACTAATAAGCTCACCTGAGCCTAGTGAGAGGCAGCTGCTTTGCAAGAGGGGAGGGTGGGGGAGAGTCGTACCCTGCAGGGGTCTGGTGAAGGGAGCCCCTGGGAACCAGGAGGGGGAAAATCTCCTTCCTCCTGCTGTGTCCTTCCAGCGCCCTCTACTGCCAAATGTTAACATCAGCATCTGGAGCAGGAGACTATTTACAAGGCCCACCTCCGTTATCACAGAGCAGGGAAAGAAGGGTAGGTTAGGAGCTGAGAGGCAAGGAATTAACAGCTGGCACTGCTGTTAAATTCAAAGGCCGTCTAACATGCTATGATAGTTGGATTCCAAATGCTAAGTCAAAGGCTTGGGTATGTGTGGTGGGCGAGGGGAGCATGTTAGTTGTTTTCAAATATTTGAAGAGCAGCTACTGGAGGGAGGAAATCATTCTTAGGTGTTGCTCAGAGGGAACAAGATGAGGGACAGTTATAGGGAGACAGGTGTTGGCATACCAGGCGGAATTTGGATGTATATCTCCAAATGCTGCCGTTATCCTGACACTAAGAATGATGGAGCAGGGGCTCGGGTGATCCTCTCTCAAGTTGTGGGGGTTCAGCTGGGATAGGAGCTGAACTGGGCGATCCCAAGGTCCACTCCAATCTGGAGAAGCTCTGGACTGTGTAGGCACACCTCTGTTACCTACAGTGAGGGGTGCCTGTATGTCTAAAGGTCAAAGCACCCATTTATTTACCTGTCCAGGTATTATCCATATGCCTGTCCATCTGTCTACCCTTCCACCCATCCATCCATCCATCTCTCCTCTTTCGAGTTGCTTTAAAACTCAGCGAAATCATTTCACTCAATTAAAACTCACATTATTTGGACCAGTGTTTATTGGTTGGCTTCCATGGACTATGACATTAGTATTGGAATTAATCGAAGACATGGCATAAAATGCATTTGTTTTTATTCAGTTTAAATATTAGAATAATTTTTATGTGCTGCCTTCTATATTCCAAGTTTTCTTTTTTCTAAAAATATATCATCATATGCCAAATAAGATAGGAGTAATAGCAGAGAGACCAAATAAAACCACCTATGACCAAGGCATTAAAACGAGAAAACACAACATATTATGCAATAAACTAAATGACTCCAAGGTAATTCCAGACCTGGTCAAGTCTGAAGTTTCAGAAATGCAATGTACAGTCCCAGCAGGAGAGCTGAGACGAGGACTGGGTCTTCCGTGCCTCCGTGTTCTGTTTCCGTAGTTCAAGCCTCGTCTGAGGATTAATGGGCTGGTCTTACTGTTTTACTGGGTGTATTTTCTTTTCTGACACATGGGAATTTTTCGGAATTGGAGTTCTATAACAGAAATGAAACTGTGAACAGCGTTTCCTCTGCAGGGCCTCTTCGTTGTTCAGTGGTGACATAAGTAATGACAATGACCCTGAGCATAGTGACTAGTTAAGAGGTGGAACTAGCAAGGCAAAGTCTGTGCCCTTCACCTCTATGCCACGGCGTCGCCCGGCAGGTTAGACCACGTACGTGAGTATGGAGGATGCCGCAGGGAATGCGCAGTTGGCCATCGCTGTCACTTACAGGCTGTGTGACACGAAGCTGGAAACCTTCAATTCACCAAGAAAGCAGGGCCCAGAGGATAACACGCATTGCCCAACATCACACAGGCAAGGTTGCACGTCTGGAGTGGGAAATTAGTTCTCTTCACTCACAGCCTGGAACTTGTTTGTTTTTTAGCCTCTTTTTTATTTTTGTGGCATAGAAAATCGTTAAGACAATTCCTCATCGAAATCAAAATCCCCCTGCTGCAAACCTATCCTCTGGTGCTTGGGGTTTAATTCCCTTCTGTCACTCCAGTGCTGAGCAGCGTGTGCTTGCTGGTGCCGGGGCAGGCTCCACTGTCATGTGTGGGCACAGTGCTGCCTGGTGGTCAGTGCAGCCACCGTCCCTGTCGGGGAGACAGGCGACACAGGTAAGGTGACCCCCACGGTGGCGGTTACTCTGTGTCTTTATAGACAGGCTTTTTTCTAATCGGTAACCCAGCGTCATGGCTTCCCAACCGTGCTTCCTGCAGCAGCTGTGTGGGGCTCAGTGGCCGGGCGCACAGTGGAAGAAAGCGCATGCCGCCCCATCCCGCCAGCGCGAGTCGGTTAATCACATATAATCCACCCAACAGTGGGCTGCCTTGTAATTGTTACAGTCCCTTTCAATTTCTTGCAATTTCCTTTGTCTCAGCAGTTTTGGTTGCATCCTGAAAACTGTCAGGCTTCCTTGTTTCTGTAAGGACCTGACAATTCCGGCCTCACAATGCAGCTTAAATTGGACCAGCTGCTGCCTCAATGGAACAGTCTGCCCATCTCCAAGGCATTAAGCCCAAAATTATTTC